>JASANF010018663.1:0-20568 GCA_030248245.1 Trissonchulus sp. WLG1_4 | reverse complement strand
TATATATAATATGTATATTGTATGTATGCTTGTTTTTTTTATTGTAGGATCTGACTGCTATCTTAGTTTCCGAAAGTGTTCCCATGCATTTTGATTATCGTGGATTCTTTATTGGTCGTGGTGGTTCTGCGCTCAGATTGTTTGAAAAAGAATTTCGGGTATAGTGTGTGTTTTATAGTTCGTGAATCGTCATTGTCATAATATATTGTTTCCACTCCATAAAAAGTGTCATTTATTTAATGGACGTTTCTGATCAATTTTCTCCGTTCCTGGTCATTGGTTAGATAAAGTCTTTGGTAAAGTCAAATTTAGAAAAAAATTTGTTGTTTTAGTCTCTTGATATTTCTCAGCTGTTCGGGGACGGGGACCCTCCCGGTCCCACTGAATGACTAAATTACTCTATGAAATGATCTACTAAATTTTGCTATGAAAAAAGTGCCATTTTTAGCCACCTTTGCTCAGATATGTGTAAACCTCCCACCGGACGCTCGATTTTAGGGGCGGCTTATCCGCCTCTCTAAAACAGGCAATGGCAATTTTTGTGTGCGATGGTGAAACTGTACGTTTGTTTTTTTGAACTTCCTCACTAATTTCAGGTTATTGTCATGATACCGTCTCGAGAATCGACTGACGAAATGGTTGAGATTTGTGGCGCTCAGGAAGATGTGGATCGGGCCAAAAGTACCATTGCTCACCGGCTGAGAAGATGGGAGCACGGGCGTAACAAGGTTCGCACTATGTTTTTTGAAGAATAGCTAATCCCCCTCCCTTAAGGTAGAGACAGTCCCATAAAGTAAGTTTGTGCTTTTTTTTACTTTTTTACTTGTAAAGTGGTAAACACGTTTCATACTATTAAAAGTATAATTATATGATTTTAAATTCTTAAATTTATGTAATTATTGTCATTTTATGGTCAGGCGCTATCGCGTAATTTAAAGATAATAAAGAAATGAAAATGTTGAATAATATTCATTATGTTTGAAGCCATTGTAGGTAAAATGGTGCTTTATTTTTGTTGTTTTCAGATAATAATTGATCAGTCAATCCCGGCAAAGTTTTATCCTTTCCTGCGTGCCGGAAAAGCTTTTCGACTACATGCTATCAGGGAAAGCTGTCGTGTGCAAATTCAGTCGAAACTGGTTGTTGAAACAAATTCGCAGAGCCCAGAGTTTGCTTGTCGTGATGTGGCTATTAAAGGGTTGCCAGAAAACTGTGAACAAGCCAGACAACAATTACTGGTAGGTTAAAAATCTTGTGTTTGTAATTTTTGATAAGAAATTATTATAAACTCAATTGTGTGTTTTACTAGCTTTGAAAACACCAGTGTTCGTCGCTTTTATCATTCATCACTATGTCAAAATATCGAAATGTCATTCCTCCCCAGAAATTTTTTCCTAGCTACGCCACTGTGTATGTATGTATGCTATGTATGTTACAGTCACCTCTGAAAAAGTTCAAATTGACGTGAATTTTAGAGAGCTAAATTCAGCGATTCAAAAACGTGGCTAAAAAATTTTGGTATTGGCTAAGAAGAGCTTTTAGCCAATGTGCTGACATTTCCTGACGCAAAACCCCAGTTTTGAAGGATAACGTTAGTAACTATTAGGTTCTAGAGTCATGCCAATAAGTTCTAACGCAGGATAGAAGCTGCTTTTGAGCTGGCTGAATTTGTTAAGCGGAAAGATAAACGTCAGTGTCTTATCACACTAAACATTTTACGGCTATTTATAACATAGAACAGGGGTCTGTATAGGCCATTATGCTGTGTGGGGCTGCCCCCCCTCCACGGAGGTAGCCACTTTTTAATTGGCCCACTTGACGCAGGGCTTTGTAACGGAGATTAGCGCCGCACCCGAAGGCGGACACGCCAAAGGATAATTATCTAGATGCGGGTTACCTTTATAATATAAAAAGCAATAGGCTTATTGCGGCGAAGGCCTGCCACATTTTATTGAAAATAAATTGACGTGCTCATAGGAGACACGAAAGGTGTTTGATGTTTGGACTTTGAGACACTGAAAGGTGTTTTATGTCAAAAATGTTTTTTCAATCGAAATTGAAACATCAATGGTTATAATCATAACGATTTCACAATAGTGGTTTTACTAAAGCATGGTTTTACGTATGTTTTGCATAATTTGCCCATAATTTTTTACGAAATATCGCCTAATTCGTTACGAATTCCGTAGATTTTTTTCAACCTACAGAAAGCTTACAGAATTCGTAATGAATCAGGCAATCGTGATAAAATTATGTGCAAATCCTATGAAAACATAATACCATGGTTTATTGAAACCATCTTTGTGAAATCCACGGTATGTTTTCAATATCACGTCATAATGGTACATAAAATTTTTTTATATGATCATAACGTGATAAGCCTGACTAGACAGGTTCATATTTCAGACATTGCTTGATGGCTTGGTTGTGGTCACAACTCCGCTGCCACGCAAGTTTCACGGGCGGCTGATTGGTTCTAAGGGCAAGTCGATCATCAAGTTCAACAAGCAGTTCGATGTAATTTTTGCGGTTGGGCCACAGCGCAGCAACTGCAGCACATTTAGAAAGAGTCTGGCTATCAAAGTGCACATTGTGCGCTCGTGATAACCAAGCTGATTTTAATCTTCTTATAGTTTAGTGATGTGCATTAATAATGTGAAATGGTCAATGCACACGCATGGCATATTGTGCAAATTTGCGAAAGCGTGTGCAGTGCAGCGTGTACACAGAATGTCGTGTTTGCACTGTGTGGATATTGTAATATGTGGCCGCTTGCAGTGCTAGAGTATATTGTCTATTTTTGATTATTCCTAGTTTCTATGTAAAGTTGACTTGCAACAAGTGAGCATCGCATAAGTCGCAATTTCAAAGAAACGGGTCAACTAATAGTTATGCTAGTCGTCAGTTAGTTAATACTTGATTTTTGCTTAATTTTAGGTTGCTGTCTGCTTTCCTGGGAAGAATGAGGCGGAACTATGGCCAGAAAATGAACAAAACCCCGCGCAAAAAAGTGAAGGAGAAAAAGGAAAAAGTGAAGAAGAAAAAGAAGAAAGTGAAGAAGAAAAAGAAGAAAGTGAAGAAGAAAGTGAAGAAGAAGAAGAGAAGGAAGAAAGAGACGAAGAACCTGTGGTGAGTATCACATTTTTATATGTTTGAATGATCTGCTGTAAAGTTTATTCGACTTTAAGGCCTATTCACACGGGGGCGAATTTTGCTCCATGGAACGGGCGCTCACTCACACTGCCTACTGCGCTGCGGTGCAATCATGCAGCAGGAATATTTTATTGATAGAATGCGCCCGCTCATGTGCCTTTTATTCAACAATTAAAACGTTCAAATTTCGGTGAAAAACGAAGTGGAAAAGGATCGGCTTATATAATATACTAGATGAAGTTCAGGACTGTTCAAATTAAATAGTCAGGGTTGGATTGTTAAACCAGTTGCATTGTTATTATTTTTAAGGCAATGTATTTTACGTTAATTTTGTTATTTAATAAAATAATAATAGCATTTATTTGTGCTGCGCTAGTTTTTGAAAAAAATATGAATTTTTTCTTTGTCCCACAAACACAATCCATAGTCATTTGGAAAACGATCGTTAAAAAAAATCTATTGTTACCTTGAGGTGGTAGTTACGTTTTCGACAGTTTTGATAACTTGCTATAATTTTTGATCGACCCAATGAATTTAGTAGCTGTCCTTTGCACGTTCAAGATCTTGACCTTATGATCTACCCTTAGCACATTAATTAGCTTGAATCTGTTGTTGTTGTTGTTGTTGTTGAGGTCGGCAGGCGTCACAGTCAGAGGGTTGACTGCGCGAACGCGTCCACGCGTTCCGGGCACTCGAAAAAGGACGAGAGAGGAGGGGTGGGATCGCCGAAAATACGCATTCGCTGCATGATGGTTGCAGGGCAACCTTGCAGCCAGTGGGTGACATCTTCTATGTCTTCCCCGCACCGTTTGCATGTTGGGTCTTCGCCGAGGAACTTTCCTCTGTAACCTTGTAGTTTCTGGTGGTGTCCTGAGCGTAGTCTGGCTAGTCGCACTTGTTGCATTCGGGTAGGGAGCTGCACTGGAAGGTGTTTGCTGTAGGTTGATTTCACTAGCTCGTGCTGTATGTCCTCGTCCTTGATTTGTGACTTCACCAGGCTCCGAACTGCTCGCCAGGTCAGAGACTTATTGGCTTCATCTTCACTTTCCATGGCTATTTTGGCATGCTCATCTGCCAGCTCATTACCGGTGATATTCACATGGCTGGGCACCCACTGGATGCACAGTTCACCCCGATAGTTGTCCAGTGTCGTCCGCAGCTGATCCACTTTCGGTGATTGAGCTTGAATCTGTAGCAAGCTTGTCAGCAAACATTGTTTCGTGGTAGTAGTACTACTAACAAAGTAGTCAAATTTCGTGAATTTTTGCATTTTTCATGTTTAGCTTGTAAAATTGACAGTTTATTACCCACTGATTTAATTCTTTACACCAACATAGCCAATATGCGGATGAATCCTAACGCTAAGTTTGATGTATTTATAATATGACGCAGGATAGAAGTTGCGGATATTTAGATTTGAATTTTTTCGAATTTTGGAAAATATACAAATTTTTAAATCTAATTATTTCACGCAATATATACGCTGAATTAAAACGAATGGTAAAAATGACACATCAGAAATCGTCTAGAAAACATGTAAACTACTTCTTCTTCTTCTTCTCTTCGGGCGTGCAGCGGTTTTCCCGCTATATGCGTCGACCTTGAAAAAGGCCGATCTCTCTCAGGTATTGGGTCACCCTGCCGGGGTGGGCAGCCAGCATATCCATCCCTGGGTCCAAACCCAGGATACGCCAGCGCCAGCCATGTAAAATACCGCATAAAAAGATTGCAACATCGAGACTTGAGTGAGGTTTAGTCCACGGAAGTATATACTTTTTCAAAGATTTCTGCGACTAAATTTGATGTGAAACAAAATCTAAGCTTACACAATTTTTATACTTTTAGCATAAAGTAGACACATATGTGTGCCAGTTTGTCCCAAATCTTGAGCAAAATCCTCCTAGTATATAGTTGTTATGTTTTGCCGACTTTTGTGTAATGTGCAATAGTTCAAAACGCAAAGTTACATAAATGTGACTTAACCTCAAAAAGCAAAACGCGGAAGGATAAGTTTTTGTATCTAAATTGAAGCAGGGTTTTTTTTCCAAACGGCCAATGCTCAAATTGTGCTCATTTTTAAATTTCGATGCTCATTTTTAAGTTCGAATGCTCAAAATTTTTAACGTTTTTTTCGCCGTGTTGCATTGTCAAAACATTAACACGTTCCCCCCCGCTGACGTATATATACGTCATGGTCTGTTCGCAGTTCCGTTGAACGGACGTATATATACGTCTAAATTTCATTTTTTTTTTTTTTTTTTTCGGAGCGGCTCTTTATTTATTCATTTCATTTATTTGCGTCCAAATAAACTGTAACAGCCTTCAAGTTGCTGTATCTTTTTCTTCGGACAAAATTGACGTAGGATCTTTAGTTTCAGGTTCTGACTGAACTGAGACGGTGAAAAAAATATGCGTTCACAAAAATATTTCGAATCTTACGAAAATAGACTTTTTTATACTATGTATTTTTAAGAATGGGATTACGAATTAGTGCCAAAAGGATGCAAATTAAACACAAACCAAAGCAAAGGAGTCCCTATTGTGCCATTTGTAGGAAATAATAGTTTCAAAATTTCTAAACCGGCGGACGCTACTACTGAATTTTTTACCAATTTCTGGTGACAAATGACTTGCTTAACACAGTAGTAGTTGAAATAAATACAAATGCAAGCCAAAACGTCTGCGAATTTGCAATGATTAAGTAGGCCATCTTCGAAACAAAACTATGTATATACATCAACTAATTAAGTTGGCCAAATTTGGCCATGTAGGACACTACACTTGGCCAAAGCATGTTGACGCTTGACATGGTGAAATACTGAAATGTTGACGTTTATACATTTTGGTGCCGCGTTTTATATTCAAAGAATATCGTCGGCATGCAAAAGGATGTCGCATCGAAATCTATCTAAATTTAAATTAACTTTACTCGCAAAACGTGCACGTGCAAAATGCACTTCTTCGCAGTTTTAATACTAAATCGCAGTACGATCTTTTTCGCAGTTTTAATACTAAATTCGCAGTAGAAACGCAAAAGCTACATCTTTGTGGGGATCTGGAGGCAGCAGCCCCAGTAAAAAATTGGAGACTTTCATTTTTTTGCCAAATTTAGTGAACTGGAGACGTAGTAAAAAATTTTTCCGAAAGGAAAATTAAAACAAAAGATTGGAACGCCACATCGGACAGTGTGTTACACAAATAAACGCAGCGTAGCAGTGGCGTACCCAGAAAAAAAGTTCGGGGGGGAATGACTTTTCAATTTTTTGTAATGGGTAAAAATGCACTTTTTAGCAATTTTAACACTCATAAAACGCCTTACAAACGCAAGATTACTAATCCACAAGGCTGCAGGGGTCTTGGGGCAGCAGCCCCCAGAAAAAAAATTGGGGAAATTTTTGATTCTCCAGCCAAATTTAATCAATTGAAGTCGTATCAGAAAATTTTTCCGGCCGGACCATGAAAACCAAAGGACAGGGACAGCAAAGTTACAGGGGTCTGGGGGCGGTAGCCCCCAGAAAAAATTGGATTTTTTCAATTTTTAGACCGAATTTGGTCAACTAAAGACGTATCAGCAATTCCTTCTGGCTACGTCTTTGGGAATATCAGCAATGCTCAGTTGATGATCATTTTTATATTTCAATGCTCATTTTTATGTTCCAATGCTCAAATGAGCACAAATTTGACCAAAAAAACCGTGAATTGAAGGTTTTTGACTTGTCCATGTGTCATTTTTTCTCTTTTCAATAAACGGCCGTTTTTGACTAGCTACTACTTTGGCTTAGCGAAACTTACAAAATTTACGAAACATTGCCGTAACTGGCTGAAAAAGTTTTTTTGCGAAAATTACCAATGACTATTTTCAAGCTATATTAGCAAGCATTCATCCCCTTATAGTTTATGTGCTTCTAAATTAATATGTGTATTGTGTACTATTATTCTTAATTGAAAATACTCCTGCAGAACTGTCGAAAACGTTACTACTACCTTAACTCTTCGTGTACCAAACCGTGGTGAATTTAAATTTACAATGAATTGAGGTGATTGCTGTCTGAGATTAATCACTTTATTTTACATAGAAAAATCGTAGAAGTTCATAGAAGTTCGTAGAAGCAATACTTTGTGTATGTAGTAATGTTTAAATTATGATTGCACAACATTCAACGTATTTTAAAATTCTTGGACAAGATTTGCGCTCATACGACTTTGATTTGTTGCTCCTACACTTTTTAGTTTTGATCCAGATTCTGTTTAAGAAAAGTGACCGAAGCCATAATATTGGGTTTTTCCTGTCGCTACCTCAGTAGCGACAGGACTTTATATTTGTTTTGCCCTACGTAAATTGCACGTCTTACATGTAATCACTGTGGCAAATTTGTGAGCGTGTTTGTGTGTAATTTTTCTGTAACGTGTGTGTGTGAGCTGGCCTAGGCGGCCAGCCAGCTAGCTTCGGTTTGTTGTTGCTAGCTAGCTTACTGTAGGGCCGAAATGGCCAAATTAGTCGTTCTCTATTGTTCTTTAAAGCCCTAAACATAGTTTTTTATTGACTGACGCTTCAATTATCGAAAACTAGGTAAAATGAATTTAATTACGTACCTACTTCCAGAATTCTTCAAAACAAGCAGCAACAAAAAAGTCATCCCAAAACTAAGTAAAACGCACCTTGACGGCAAAGATAAACAGATAATAAACAAACCCAAACAGATAATCCAATCAAAAGAAGCTGAAAGTGTTCCTATTACGAGACTGTTCGTAATTGGGCGCTTTCCCCTAATATTTGGGGCTGACAGAGTTGGGGGTTCTGTTGGGTGCAGTGTTGTTTAGCATTCTCCAAGTCCACACAAAAGTCCCAGGCTCGATCCTCTACACCGTTTTTTTCTTTTTTCTTTCACAAAATAGGGAAATCCTTCTTCAACATAATTATTTAAAACTAAATTCGTAAAGTTAACGTAAAATTTACAAACGTTTAAAAAAATAAGACTTTAGTAAAAGTTGAAATAATGTGAGCGACAGGTTAAACTTCCTTTGAAGGGACGTCTTCCAGCTGATGTCCATTCTACCGATTATATGTTGCACCGACTGTTGGTCATGACTTCAATTATGCTGTGATCGTGGATCAAAACTCAATAAATTTTGCATAAAATTGCTGCTTGTTGGTTACTTGTTTGACAATTTAGTTTATCATCCAATTAAAAGCTAATTTAATTCAAAATAACTTCGTGACTCAAAATAACTCTTCGTAAAAAAATTATCTTTAGTTATTCAGATTATATAATATTATATCACCTTAAATGTTTCGTTTTTAGGATGAGAAGTCCAGCCCGCGTACCAGTGTATCGAGGAATAACATTGCCATCATTGGAACCCCGGAAAATGTACAAAAGGCTGTGGAAGAAATAGAACGGAAACGGACTGAGTGGAATGTAAAATCGAAAAAGGTAATGTTCATGAAAGCAATGTCATTTGCTTGAAACTTCAAAGAAGTGCGGTATATTAAAGTTTTAAATGCGTGGTAAATGAAAGTTTTGGAATGCCTGTAATGTATAGTATTTTGAAAATAGCTTTCGCTCTCACTGATAATTAATTGGTCAGTAAGCGTCGCTGAATATTAGAATCGAACCACTAAATACTATTCGTGCGCTCTGTAAGTACATGTTTATGCAAACCACGTCGTTTGGTTAGTTTCGTCTTTATTTTTAGTAGTTGGTTTTTAACTACCAGCATTAATTAGTTTTCACTGCGGAGTGTGTGTTTTGTATTGTAGAAAAAGTGCCGAGAGATCATTGCAGTGGACCTGGATCATTGCGATAGGCTGAAACGTGATTATGTCGAAGAAATAAAAGATCTGCGTCGTCAGTTTGGTGTTAAAATCCATATATCGTCAAGAAAAACAAACGGCAGAATCCGAATAAAAAGAAATAAAAAGGAAATGAGAGGTAAAAGATAATATCAAGTATAATGCTACTATTCTAGGGCAGGGGGGGGTTTCGCTTCACATTGAATTCACTTCACTTTCACTTCCAATTTTGTGGCCAGTGTGGCCGAGTGATTACGGCGTTCGATTTCTAATCTGAAGGTTGGCGGATGGAATCCTAGGTACTCGCTTGTACGTAGTCTCCGGCACCCCTGACGCAGGACGCTCCAGGGCTGTGTAACGGAGATGAGCACCGCACCTGAGGGCGGACACGCCAAAGGATAGTTATCTATCCGCGGGTAACCGTTACCTTTACCTTACCTTCACCGGTTCACCCCCAGTTCGGAATTTCGTCAGCTTCAGACTAATCCGTAGTCTCTCCCTCCCCTTCTATGTACTTTTCTAGCCCCAGACGTGGTTCAATGTCAAGTCATAGGGCTATGATGTCTCCATTCCATCTGATAACCAAGAGCACATGAATGGAAAAATGACACTTACTGTTGTGCCGTCCGGAGAAAGGATTCCATGCGGGAGACCAGAGTAGCCCTTTTATGTACAGTTGTCTGGGTTGTGGGGGGGGGGCGGCAGTTCCAGTACCAAAACATAGTCATTTATTCGCGGGTTACCTTTACCTTTACCCCCCCCAGTCCGGAATTTTCTACCCATCAGTTCAGAGTTGATACTGATCCTTAGTCCCTCCCCTTCTATGATATTTTCTAATCCCAGACGTGATACAATAAATTTAGGCTAACATTACGCTTCCCCTTTACCAGGGTTTTTTTTTTCAAAATCGGCACTGTGTAAATGATGTGTAAATTAAAAATTTGCTGTGTAAATTAAGGGTCTGTTGTGTAAATTTTTAAAAGTGTGTATTTTAGTATTTTTTAGGTAAAAATTGACCGTTTTTGCACGCGAAAAGTCATATTTCGCCTTTGAGACTCGAACTACATACGAAAATAAAAAAATATGATATATAGAATTGAAAATTTTAGCGTTTTTGTCAGTTCAAGTAGCCGACACGTCAGGAGTCAGGACAAGCCTTCCTAAAATTTCGAAAAATCTGTGACAAGCCCCCACCCCAAGCCGAGACCCCGTGTTCACGCAGATAGAGAGTTGTTTTATCAGCCAGAACCTACACACTTCTTTCAAATCTGGGTGTAAAACCTTTTAAAGTAGTTTGAAGTATTACAAGAAATCGCACAGACAAGCTCAGCATGGCTGATTTTTCAATGTCAACTGTCAAGTGCATAAAAACGAATGCTAAAATAAGCCGTTTGAGAGCAGAAACTGAAGCTTTTTGTTTTCGGGTAAAAAATTTGACTTAATTTTGTTAACACAAAGAGGTTACACGCTTCAATCGCCACTTCGCGAATTTTTGTAAATTTTACAACCACAATAGGCCGTTTAATCAACTTCTGGGGAAAAATGGGGCTGTGTAAATCAGTGTGTATTTTTATTTTTTGCTGTGTAAATTAGGCGGCCGATGTGTAAATACACCCTATTTTACACAAAAAAAACCATGCCGTTTACTGTTGTGCCGTCTGGAGGAGGTCTTCCCGTGCGTGAGACCAGAGTAGCCCTTTTATGTACAGTGTTGCCAGGATGATAGGGGAGGGGGGCAGTACCAGTACCCCCCCGCCCCCGCTACCTCCTCTCACTTCGGTACATTAATGCTAATCCTGCTGATTAATATAGAGTTAATTTTGGCAATGTTATAACGCGCCTCTAATCTTTTCCGCACTGTATTAGCTGAGTAAGCTATTCGCCGAACACAGTAACTAGCACAGTCTGCACAACGCATTAAAGGGGAGGGTAATAGTATGTTTGTGAACCACAGAGGTACTGTTTAATGTTTATTTAAGGTTTGTTGTTTTTTTAGGAAGCATGGAAGACGCTGGAAAGGTGAAAAAGGCCAAAGAAGAATTGCTCAAGCTGATCAAAGGTTTTGAGTGAATATTAACAAGACAACGTGATTAGTTGATGACTTAACTTTTGGTTAATGTAATCGGTTTTTTGGTTTAGTCTTTACTCTTTCTTTTTTCACAGAAATCTCGCCAGAACTTGCATTGCTTTATACTTGTCTGCTTGAATATTTTACGTGTGAGAAATTTTTGTTATTGCAATTTTGTTTGGAAAAGATAGCTTGGATATAAGATAACTTCTAGATAGATCTGTATTTTTATCTTAAGAAAAGCATTGAACCTCTTTTTCGTTCTGTCTTGCTCAATCAACATAATGCAGTAACTACGGGTTGTATTCTGATTCTATCGCTGTGCCAAATTGATTCATGATGTTTTTTAATGTTTATTTTTGCTGTATTGTGTTTTTTACTGCTTTCCGTTTATTGGTACATTACATTCTTCAGGTAATCTTGTCTTATACACGGTGTAATTTGCATCAGTTTTTTTGTTACTGCTCTTTATAATATAATCATAATATATTGCTCAGTATTCAGTAATATTTGCAACTGTGATTCCAATATTATCTGTCCTTGTCTCATTCTATATAGATTTAGCGGATTAGATTAATATTAATTTGGTTCAGCCTTCAGAGTAAAGCCCGGTTCTTACTGGTCCTTGTCCTTGTGCCTATCGTTTTGTCCCTAACATATATACCCAAGTATGCCAAATTTTTGCTTGACGATGTTCAGTTCTAGACCGCATACTAATAATTAGCTCAAGCGTATTTTTTGATTTTTCACAGCAGCTGACCGAAATTTGTCCTTGTCCCTGTCCCTATGTCCTTAAGGACAATATTATGAACCAGACTTGGTGCACTGTTGGGACTGGGAGAGTATTTCGCACAGTTACACAGCCGCGATTGGCCTAAAAATAATCATATTTTTTATTTTTACCTTCGTTTTTGACTGCAATTCTGCTTGGTAACAGCACTAGTGGATTTCAACATGCGATGGTCGAGCGGACAACGAGCAGCAGGCGTATTGAGGTTATGCGTATAAGAGATTCATACATACAGCCGTATGTCCGTTCAGCCGACAAAATGGGCGACCGCAGAGTAATCTTCAGTTTTACGCTCTAGCCAGCTCTACGTGGGATCAGTTTTTATGCGCGCTATTTTAAACGTTGAAAATCATAGCGAGAATAATAATCAGTAGCCAGAATAGTTTTTGGGGAATAGGCGGTTTTGCCCATCTACAATTATTGGCAAAAAGTTCGTTTTGTGAATTTTGAGCTGAAAATTCGTTCATTAAATTTCGCACGTCCAGATATTTCTGTTAGCACTAATCTGCCCAATCATTAAATGCTTCAGTCATACCAATCTGTGGTATTGAATGCAAAGTTTTAGTCTAATCCGTTAAGGCCTGTTTTAAATTGTATAATTTGTGTTCACTTCTGTTGTATAGTGGTCCTGATTTTACAAGTACGAAGGAGGGGATGGAGGAACCATTCAAAATCGACGGGCCAGAGGGGGAGGGTTCCGATTATTTCGGCAAAATTTAGTAACCTGTTTGAATCTCGTGTCTATCTAGTTAATCTCGTGTCTATCTACTTAATCTCGTGTCTATAGTATCTACCAAGAGTACATAATAGGGAAGAGTATGACACTCTTCCCTATCCTAGCTAATCGGCCCGGACGATGCACCGGCCGAAATAGCGCTAGGGCGAGATTACCCCGAGGGTACCCCCACTCGAATCATGACATGTTTTGATTTCAAGGGGGGAACCCCCCCCTCAAAACCGGGAAGTGTCTTGATTTCAGGGGGGGTACCCCCCCCCCCCTCGTTTCAGCACACTGCCAGCGCAAAATCGGTGGTGTCTTGATTTGAGGGGGGGGTACCCCCCCCCTGGTTTCAGCACACTGCCACGGTGGTGTCTTGATTTCAGGGGGGGTAGCCCCCCTCGTTTCAGCACGTTACCAGCTCACCACAGATTTCATGCTGGAAGTGTGCTGAAACCAGGGGGGGGGTACCCCCCCCCCTCAAATCAAGACACCACCGATTTTGCGCTGGCAGTGTGCTGAAACGAGGGGGGGTACCCCCCCCCCTGAAATCAAGACACTTCCCGGTTTTGAGGGGGGGTCCCCCCCTGAAATCAAGACATGTCATGATTCGAGGGGGGGGTATCCCCCCCTGAAATCAAGGCGTAAAAGCGCTATTTCGGCCGGAGCATCGTCCGGGCCGATTAGCTAGGATAGGGAAGAGTGTCATACTCTTCCCTATTAGGTATGTACTCTTGTATCTACTTATGTCTCGTATTGCCTAATAAGGATTTCGATAAATAGTCACCTTTTGTACTTGCTGCCACTAGTTGTTCATCTTTTGCATTGATTTGTAAAGCTTTGATTTCTATGAGTTTTTTGCTATTTTTAATAAATCTGTTTTATTATAGGTACTGGTCTCGCATCATCTGAGTCGATTTTTAAGCTAAAAGATGAGGTTTACACTTTACGTATTGTGTTGTGTCACACACATATTGTGTTAATTGCAGCTATTTCATGACACGGGGCACGGGGGCTCCGTACTTCCGTAGTTTTCCCTTAGCTGCAATCAAGAGGGGCAGATCAGTTGGTGATACATGAAAATGAAGCCTGAATGACAGTAGGTGGTCGGCCGGCCAAATCGAGACGGCCGGTGTCACGGGGTAAATCTTCCCCCCGAGTGAAACTTCCCCCCGGAAGAAACACCCCGGGGTAAACCTTCCCCCCGGAAGAAACACCCCGGGGTGAATCTTCCCCCCGGAAGATTTACCCCGAAGAGAAATTCAGCCCTATTTAACGCATATTTTGTCACTTAGCCCGGTTCATTCTTGTCCGTAAGTTCTTGTTCGGGATAAGTATTCAGTAAGTATCAAGCACATTGGCCAGAAGCCATCGTAAACCTGTTGGGTCAGCTAAAGTTTTATTCTTAATTTGCGTATTGCCCATGAAATGCCTCTCCTTTTACAGCCATTGAAACGGCAAAATCTCAGCCCAAAACTTTCGGCAGTCGGAACTTGAATGTAGGTACTAAATAAAGATTAATTCGTGGACTTCATGTTTGCTTATGCATAACTGCGAACTTATCTTGCAGTTCTATAGCACATAAGTTGTGCCAGTATAGAAGCACGCAGTTTTATCGTATATTTCTAATATATCATAACAAGAGTTCATAATAGGACATCCTATTATGTACTCTTGATGATTGGGTTTCACCCTTGCACTAGTGGCACCATAGCACTGGTGACACCCTAGCACTGTGTTTACCCTTGGTTTCACCCTAGCACTGTGTTTACCCTTGGTTTCACCCTAGCACCGAAAGGTTGCATCCTAGCACTGTCGAGATTCACCCTAGCACTACTTCGATTCACCCTAGCACTGAATAGTTGCATCCCAGCACTTAGACTAAAAGGTAAATTGTTTTGCGACTTTATTAAATTACCACTTACTACACTTTATACCCTTTTTTATTATATCATATTATGCCACTTTTTTGCATTGTGCCACTTTATTAAGTATTATTCTAAATTACGTCTAACTTATTTCTAGCTTTCTACCTAAGATGGAATTCACATGCACTTGTTATTCAAAATTTCCTATTTAGTAAGTCACCATGAAAAGACTCTCGACCCCATATTCTCTTGACTACCAGGTTTTATTGTTTTATTACCCTTGTTGACAAGGGCCTGTTAAAGTGACAAAGCGTATCTGAAAATTCAGCCAATTATATAATAAACTGACAGTGCGATTTTGTCACATTCATAATAAATATTGACAGTATTGTTTCACGAATTTTCAAATTTATTTAAAATTGTATGACCAATGCAAATGAAAACTTGATGAAAATATGTACATATGTATATAGGTAGGCTTACAATACACTGCTAGACAAGCATGGTATTATTACATAAATTACTTATCAGAGTTTATGAACTAAACTTGCTGACAAATGGCAAGTAGTAGTACTACATATATACTTTGTCAGGCCTGGAACCGACCAAAAGTCTTCGCCGGTGTGCTGATTACGCGGCCGGTCACAAGCACTTGCGTAACTCAAAGAGCCGCCGGTTTGTAACTGTGACAATAATAAAATGGATATGTTTAACACTAATTAGGTGACTTTTCACAATTTACAAAAGCATTGCTGTTGAGTGTTGAACATGGCTTGCTACCGCAAATGCTACAGTAATCCTGGAAAAGATCATGTCATAATTACAATCGTTATCACTGTAAACTCATCCACTCGTTCAACTATTTGCTGAAATTCAAAAATGTGTCCGCCCCGGGATTCACCTCGCTCCGTGCAACAGCCTCAATATGTAAATGAAGAAATGGAAAATTTGATCAATTTCATAGCTTCTGTTCCCCACGTACAAATTGGTGAACAAACTTGGTTCCGGAAACAATGCTTTTTGGGTCTGGACTGGATCAATAGTCAGATCGGTCTGATGAACAAAGTGGCTCTAATCATGTTTTGTATTTTGAGCATGGGCAGTCTGAATCGCTCCTTTTTGTTCCAGCCGCATTTCACAGGTACTGCTTGTGTCACTGTGTAAATTGTCTCCCGGTGTAATTCTTGTTCCCGGGAAAAATACTGCACCAGAAAACTTCTGGGGGCAATTTTTCGCAGAGAAAAAATCGACACCGTGCGACATGGGGTAGATTCAAGCTTGAAATGGTAGAAAGAGTACGGGGCAGAATATGAACTTAGCAACTGATTGAACGTTTATACTCACCATTAAAATTACCTATTAGCGGTTGAGTTGACCCTATCTCTCTCTTTCGCTGAATGGCAAACATATATACAGCAAACTAAACTCTACATAGGTGCAAATTCCTTTAGTGTTGTCGAAATCAAGTTTGCATCGATAATTTGTCAGAAAAAAGTATAGCGTTTATGCAAAACTTTTCGAAAAAAGGGAGAGCAACTTCGTGATATCAAGAGTAAGGAGGAAGAGTATGACACTCTTCCCTATTGTAGCTAATCGGCCGGAACGATGCTCCGAAATATCCGTTTTACGCCCTGATTTCAGGGGGGATCCCCCTTCAAATCAGGAAAGTGTTTTGATTTCAACGGCGTACCCCCCTCGTTTCAGCACACTACCAGCACGACCTCTGTGGTGAGCTGGTGGTCGTGGTGTGCTGAAACGAGGGGGGTGGGGAACCCCCCTCAAATGAAGACACCACCAATTTTGTGCTGGTAGTGTGCTGAAACGACGGGGGTACCTCTCCTGAAATGAAAACACATCCCTGATTTGAAGGGAGGAGGGCATGACATCAAGACATGTCTTGATTTTGATTCGAGAGGTGTGCCCCCCTCTCTTTAAATCAGAGCGAAACGGCTATTTTGGCCAGTGCCCGGTTTCATAAACAGTGAATTGCTATTCATTAGTAACACTGATGCAACATAGAAAATGGCGTATAAATTTGCGTTTACACAATATTTCTGCTGAAATTTTTTTTGACAAGTTGCCCATATAATGCATAACGTGTGGTTAAAATCTCAAAAAAGTCACGTTATCCAGTGAAAAATATAGCTAACTTGAAGTCATTCATTAGTTGCCAATATTAGTGAATTTTTTCAAGCCACTAATATTTACTAATATTTGAGACTAATGAATGACTTTGACTTAGCTAAACTTTTGACTGCATCAAGCAAACGTTACTAATTTTTACCCACACATTATCTAACATATTAGCAATATGTTGTGAAAGTTTCCTACAGAAAAGTTTTGTAAACCCAAAGTTATAACTCATTTTCTAGCTTACATAAGTGTTACTAATGAATCGCAACTGATCTTTTATGAAACCGTGCCCAGGGCATCGTTGGCCGATTAGATAGGGTAGACAGTAGAGGCCTGCATCACGGCCCGCGGCCCGGCCCGGCCCGGCCCCCGGGCGGGGCCGGGGCGGGCTTTGGGCAATAGGCCACGGGCCGGGCCCGGGCGCGGGGCGAAAGCGGAGCGGCCGGGCCGGGCCACGGGCCTGACTTTGCGGAACTAAAAATTTCCGATACGTCTCCAGTTGACGAAATAGGGCCTAAAAATTAAAAATTCTCTATTTTTTGCTGGGGGCTGCCGCCCCCAGACCCCTGCACTCTGTGGGTTAATATTCCTTGTTAGTATTTTTCAGCAAAGCTAATGCATGTACACACGAGAACATTATGCTGCATCCATACATGTAGTTGGGGGGTGGATGGGGGGGGGGGAAGACCCCCCCCCCAAAATTCGGTCCTGGGGGAGGGAGGGGGGGTTCCACCAGGGGGAAAAGAGGGGGGAGGGTGCCGACGGGAGCAAAATTTTGGCCAAAATTTAAGAAAATCGGCATTTTTTCTTAAATTTACCAAATTTTTACCAAAATTTTCGCCAAAATTTGTCAAAACCGGTGTTTTTTGGTCAATAAAGGTAAAAAATTCGTCATTTTTGGGAGGGAGGGGGGTCAAAAATGAGTTGACGCAGGGGAGGGGGGTCCCATCAGAGGGGGGGAGGGGTACCCAAAATTTTGGTGCTGTTACATGTATGGCTGCATCTAGTGGTGTAACGTTCCCACCTTTTGTTTTAATTTTTCTGTTAGAAAAAATTTCAGATACGTCTCCAGTTGACCAAATTCGGTCTAAAAATTGCATTCTCAAAAAATTCTAAAAATCTCCAATTTTATCTCTATGGGCTGCCGCCGCCATACCCCTACGGCCTGCAACTTGGTGGCTGTAGTGGTCTTGTGTTTGTAATGCTATAAGTGTTAAAATTGATAAAAAGTGCATTTTAACCAATTACAAAGAAATGGTAAGGTCATTCCACCACATTTTTTTCTGGGTACGCCATTGGTGCGAGTAACACTACTTGAAAATGCAATATGAGGAGTCTACGGACAACTGACCTTTTTTCCTGCCAACGGGCCGGGCCGGGCCGGGCCGACAGACGACTCTGAACGGGCCGGGCCGGGCCGGGCCTGAAAATGGTCCTAACGGGCCGGGCCGGGCCGGGCCGACGACGGAAGGCAACGGGCCGGGCCGGGCCACGGGCCGAAAAAATAGGCCCGTGCAGGCCTCTAGTAGACAGTGTGATACTCTTCCGTATTATGTACTCTTGGTGACACCGCCATCATCGCAAGACAACGTCTCTCAATCTTTCGTTTTTTTAAAGTTTTCATTCATTCATTATTCAACTACAATTTATTGTTTACAAGCTTTTCCGCAACCCATTTGTTTTCAGAATACAACATCGGCATCTGTGTCCTGTTCCTTCTGTCCATCTACCCAGCCCAATACATCATCGTCCGCGTTCTGCGTCTCATAATCCTCACCCCGCCGGAGCAAGAAATCACCGCCACCCAAGCTCTAACCATGTTGCTTTTCCTGACCTGGAATATTTTGCCTAATGTCGTGATCTGGAAGCTGGTTGCAGGCTGGAGTTTGGTTAGCCTAATGGGTCAAACCGGTTGGCACCTTGTCGGCTTGGCTTTGGTCTACCAGCTTTTGTTCACAATGGCTGTTCTTCTGACCGCTAGTTTGACCGAGGTCACTTTCGCTGTTTTCGTGACCTACCTCGAATGGTGGTTAGTGGCCGTTTTCAGTGTCATCTGCGCTGTACAGGTCTATTTGTTGTTTTCGTACAAAAAAGAAGCTCAAACTGAACCTAACCAGGCGAACAGGCAAACGGCTACTGATGGATAAGCTTCGAAGAAAGTGACCACGAAACTGGGACACAACGATAAGTTTTAGATTCTAGAAAAGATTTGTATGAAAAAAGAAGACGAAATTTGGAGAATAATCGGAACTATGGTATAGGCTAACAAAAAACTAGAAAGTTTTAAAAAGAATAGTGAGTGAATGAGAGCACACTTTATCCGCCAAATCAAACTACCCATACCCAACTAGCTATGAGTTCACACTGTTAGAATAGAAAACTATTACCAAGAGTACCTGTTACCAAGAGTACATATTATGTACTCTTGCTATTACCAACCTGATAAAAAAATAACATAATAACGGCCGCTTGCACCAACCTTATTCTCGAGCTATTCTTATTCTTTTGCTATTCTCGAGTGCTGTTCACCATCTTACAATTATATTATTATAAAAATGCCCTTTCACCAAGGGCAGCAGTGTGGGTAGAATAGGAAAGTTGGCTGATCTATAGCGGAAAAATGCTAATAAGCTTGTCAAATAGCCGGGACAAGTTATGCAGCAGAATAGGGAAACTCAGCTTGCTAAATGAAGCAATCAGACAAGAGTTGCGTCAGAATAGCAGTCACCCTGCGACCCTTTCTGCACCCTTTCGCGCGAATAATTAGGAAAAACATTTTTGACGCTTACTAGCAGTCAGGCAGGACTTTAGGTCAGGTCAGGTGTATAAATTATATTTATAAAGTATTTATATTCTACAGATATAACATATATATATACAGGTATTTCATTTAAATTTCTACATGCGCAATCTATTTTCGTTTTGTATATAGACATCTTTCCCGAAAATTACAAATGAGTAACGGCGCATTCCAACTTAACATTGTAATTATTAGACATTAACTACTAATATTCAATACGAATCATAAAATGTTACAATACATACAAACCGTATAACTCTAGTTAATACAAATAACTGTAGAATTTATATTAGCTTAAACTACATTTACATATGTATGTACGTAACAATAAAAATGAATGGCGATAGATATTATATTATGGATGAACAATTATTTCTTCTGGACATATATATGTAGCTTGTCTAAAAAATAACATCAAGAACCAATGAAGTATATACACGGCACTTTCCGGCAACAGTGCAGCTGATGATATTGGCTGATTAAATAAGAAAAACTGAATTCAAAAATTGTTGATCCGCGAGCTCAAAACTGAGCGATTTCAAGCTAATATTACCAAAAAATTGCAACCAGGCAAAAAATATTGCAATATATATTTGCGATTCAACATTTCCTCCTTAACCCTTTAATGCCCAGAGCATCTCGCGCCAGGCAGCCTGATTCTGACACCTTCTAGTTTTTTGATCATTGCTCGAGTTACGTGCATCGTAGAGAGATCGCGAAACCACCATTCGATAGATAAATGAATGGTGCACAAATCATAGTGAGTCGATTAATTGTCTAGGACGCACCGTTTTTGCGTTATAAGCGCTCAATGTTGAGAATTTGTGAAAAAATTGCGCCATCGCTCAGGCATAATATGTACCTCCCCCTAGAGTATTAACACAAAAGTCGTGCGCTTGCCATAGTTCAAGGCTAGCAATAGAGTACAACATTTGCTGTATCTGAAGCATACAAAGTTGACTGCTGGCGGCGCAACCCAAAATCTTGATGAGGTCACGAAGAAAATACTACTTTTGCGATGAAAAAAAGTTAAATTTGCACATTGCTTATGGAAGCATAGGTTTTGTTGTGCGGCAGAAGATTCAAAATTTGGCCACTAAATATAAAGATCTAAGTTTTCTGAAAAAACAGTTTGCAGTTCAGCTGAATAGAATGAACAAATCAAGTTTTATGGCCCCCGATTGGGTATTCATCACGTGATGTGCCAAATGGCAGCTCTGGGAATTAAAGGGTTAATTCGTGCG
>JASANF010018661.1:0-43701 GCA_030248245.1 Trissonchulus sp. WLG1_4 | reverse complement strand
ATATATATATATATATATATATATATATATATATATATATATATATATATATAATACTAGAATAACCAAAACGACGTCTTACTGAATTTAAATCACCTTCACACGGCCTCTATGAGCTTAGTCTTAGCTCAGTCTTCATTGTCACTAGATATTCACAATTCACGGCAACCACGACGACGTTTCCGGCAACCCCCCTCTGTGCGCGCTGGATCTGTTGCACTCGGCCGGGTTGCTGAATCTGTGGGGCAAGTATGCAACCAACCTGGAGTCCATTGACGTCTCGCCAATTCTGCTACGAAAGGGCACCACCAAACTGGCTCTCTACGGCATAGGATCCATAAGGGATGAAAGATTGCATAGGATGTTTTTGAATAGACAAGTATATATTTTTATTAATTTTTTGAGTTTTTGTATTAGCGTATATATATTTAGGATAGTGTATAGTTTTGGAAATTTCTTATAGTTTATGTATAATTAAGTCTGAAAATTGTTTTCTAATATGTAAGGTTTTTTATTTAACGCATATATAACAAAGTTAAAAGTTAGTAATTGATTAGTTTCTTTTAGTCTCAGACTCTCAGACTATTTGAGCAAGAAAGTTTATGCTTTATGCATATAACGTTTTTTGCACGAGTTTACAAAATGTAATTTTATATATTTGTTGCTTGTTGCGTGTACAGTGTAATATATATTTATGTACTACAGTACAGTTTATACATTTATCACAGTTAACGTGCTTCTAGCTCCATGTATATAATAATATATACCATTCTTACGCTTATTCCTACGCAAAACTGATAGTTTCTGTGTGTCCCGCTGAAGTTTGTATAATACTTGCTGACAACGTTTAGTTCTACTTTCAGCTTACAACTACAACTAAAACTACTTTTACTTGTAGTTTATTTACTTGTAATTCTGTTCTACGGTTTGAACTTTGTTGCAGGTGTGTATGCTGAGGCCCAGTGCGGACACGGACGACTGGTTTAGTCTGCTGGTGCTGCACCAGAATCGCGTCAAGCATGGCACCAAAAACTACATTCCAGAAAGTTTCATTCCAGACTTTTTCACTCTTGTCGTCTGGGGTCATGAGCATCCCTGCAGAATAGGTTAGTAATATTATGTGTGCATATCTGACTGAGTATGGGAGCAGGGCACTTTTGGTTATTTTTTAACATATTTTTTACAAATTTTACAATATTTTTTAGATCAGTGCGCCATTTCAGTAATCACACAGGCCCACAATTGCTACATTTGCCGGCGCTAAATCAGGTGATTCGTAACAAATACACATAATATGATTTCATTACTAATCACTGTCAAATTTGTCACAAATGTGAGCCTGTGAGTTTATTGAAACAGGCCCCGGGGAGGGGGGGTGGTCGAGCCGTCGAAATGTCAGATGTCACAAATTTTTAGTTAGGCCCGTTACATGTATCGTCAATGAGATAATAGTTTGACGCTTAGCTTCTGTTTCAAACGAAATGTTTAGCTACTTTAGCGTTGCACTTATTGTTCACAGTGTGACGAGAGTTTGTAAGTGACTTAGCCTTATGATCTGGCGTTTTCGAACGCAATCGCCGAGACGAACTGGGAATGAATAACTTATGCTATCTTATTAATGATTAGAACTTATTTTTAGATCCTGAATGGGTTGGAGGATCCAAGAATATGTACATCAGCCAGCCAGGAAGCACCGTGGCAACTTCACTAGCTGCTGGTGTGTTTATATATTGTGTGTAGTAGACTTAATTAACTATTAGATTAAGCGGATTAGATTAAAACAGGTTTTACTTTTTTGTGTTTTTCAGTTTTGTTACTTTGTAGAAGCTTTATTCTAGTCCCCTAAATCTATTCATAGACAAGACTCAGTCGGAATTTGTTTGACGGTGACGAATTCTTCAATATATAGGCGCTAATAGAATTTTAAGGTACAATGCAGCAAGTAGCGTTAAGTCGTGCTGAGTGAGGAAATGCAGCCGTATGTCCGTTTAACCGAGAAAATAGTCAATTTGTGGCGTGATTATTTCGTACTTCTGCCGTTTGATTACGCATTCTTATCCGTTTAACCGCCAAAATTAGGAAAGAATCACGCTGTAAAGTGTAAATTTATGATGAATGTATTTGTAGTGACTTATTTTTTTGTACTTTCGCCAAAAATGATCATACCAGACCAGTGTAAGTATGTCTTCTGTCTCCACCATTTTTTATTTTGTTTTACTTTTTTTAGGCGAATCTGGTGATAAATTTGTTGGCATCCTGAGCATCTATCACGATCGATTTCGCATGGAAAAAATCAAACTGCAAACTGTTCGACAGTTCTACTTTGAAGAGATCTCACTGAAAGACTCGGGCTTGGACGCAGACCAATACAACTCTGCCATGAAGGTTGTTACATTAACCTTAAAAAACTAATATTTGGTTTTATTTATTTTTTAGGTTTTCATAATTAATAGTGGGGCGATACATAGTTTTTTTCGTGGTGTGGGGAGGGCGGGTGGGCGCTTTAAAAGTTGGTGGGTGGGGGGTAGCTAGGCTGTTTGTGTCATTTATACGATGAGACGGGTGATAAGACAGACATAATTATTTTTATTAATTAACCAGAAGAACGGTTTTACGTCAAACACTGATTTCTTCAAATCCAGCGAGATATTGGTATTTTTGTGATATGGATTTTTGACATGGATTTGTATTTTGGGTATTTGTTTCGAAATCGGTACTGTGTAAATTAACAATGCCAATATGTATAAAATGTACAGTCTATTTTACACAAAAAACCTTGGTTTTAGGTTGAAGAGTTTCTGGTCGAAAAGGTGGAAGCCTTGTTGCTTCGTGCGCGACGGGAACGTAGCGATAATCCCAAGCAGCCCAGCAAGCCGCTTGTCAGACTGCGGGTGGATTATAGTGGGGGGTTTGAAGTAAGGCTGATTATTAAGCAGACTCTCAAGCCCGGTTCGTACTTGTCCTTGTCCTTATCGTTTTGTCCCTAAGCAGTTATTGCAAGGAAGCTGTTTGGCCAAATGTAACGATGTTTTGCATGAGCATTGGTTGGAGTTACTAAAGCTGAAGTCTGACTAGCAAAATGTTCAACATCACAGATGTACATGGGGGGGTCTGGTGGGGGCAAGCCAACCCCAGATTTGAGATTCCGGGACAAGCCCCCCTCAGATTTGACCCACCGGGACAAGCCCCCCTGCAAGAAAGGTGCCCGAACACTCAAAAATTGCCTCAGATTGCCGTAAATTGCTTCAAAAAGAAGCAAAAAGCGAAAAAAATGGCCAAATTTTGCAGAAAATTTCCCTTTTTTTGGCAAAAATTCGATTTTTTTTGCGTTTTTGTTTGCTCAAGCCGCCGAAAACTCGGGACAAGCTTCCCCTAAAATTTCAAAAATTCTGGGACAAGCCCCCCCAGACCGAGACCTCGTGTACATGTATGTTCAACATGGAGACAGAACAAAACATATGATTTCACTACGGAAAAGCTAACTTTGTGAAAAATATGGTTTGTTTTTTCAGTCTCTGAGCGTGCAACGCTTCGGCCATCGGTTTGTGGACCGTGTGGCCAATCCGAAGGACCTGCTGCTGTTCCATCGTCGAGCGGCCGAGGCCAAGGGAACGACCAATGGAGAGGCAACGGCCGTCAATGCCGAGTGTCTAGACGAAGTGATGCAGCCCGAAATATTGGACACTCATCGCGTGGAAGATCTCGTAAGGGGTCCATTCATACTTAACAGGACTCGAACACAGAGTTAGTATGATTAATTTAATAGATAGGAAGTACCCAGTTGAAAATCAGGATCAATTTAATATACAATCGGTTCGTAAATATCAGTACTGTAAGATTGACCCAGGCAGAGCAACTTCCCAAAACAACTTTCGGTCCCGTAGTTCCCAATTTGAAGATTTTTTGTGTGAAGTGAAGATTTTTTCTTGGCCGAAGATGCAATTAATAACCCCCCAATTTATATGTAAAGAGCCACTCTAATTTCGAGAAGACCTAAGAAACTGACTCTGTTTTAAGATACGAATAAAATAGATAGGGTGCTAAGAAACCGACCGGTCAGCACATAAATTTCCCTGACTAGGTCGCACTTTATCAGAAGAATTTTGGCGCTATTGCTGCAGTTGTATGTCGGTTAAGGTGGCTAACGAAATAATCACGTCACTAGATGATCTTATGCACTATTAGTGGCGTGATTGTTTCGTAATGTTGCCGGCTAAATGGAAATACGGCCGTAAGTATGGATCGACCTCAAGAGTGTCGTGTTTTACGAATTTTGCCTCCTAAATGGACAGGCAATGGCCCGTATTCACGTACTAAGTGTTATTCACATGGCTGGTATTATGCCCCTGCGGGAATACCACTGATATGGTATTAAGGCCTTGTGGGAATGATCCAGCTCTCGAAGCTTGTTCATTCCCGCAGGACCTTTATACCACATCCGACACTGTTCGGAAATGATGGTACCGCATTTTTAGAAAAGTGCCGGATATAGGACTTGGACCATCTGACTGGACTGTTTTGTGGTTTAGATAGCGGACTATTTCGGCAGCGTGGATAAGGAGAATCAGCTGGTGCTGCTGACGGAGGCGGGACTGGCCAGTGCCGTGCGCGAGTTCGTGGACAAGGAGGAACGGGACGCGCTCAGTGTGCTCGTCAAACACCAGCTGGGCACCACGCAGACCCAGCTTAAAGTAGGGCACTTGGGACTATTGATTATTGTGGTGGAATGCATAAAGGTCATACATTTAATGGGGTCTAAATTTTGGGGAGCCTCTCCGGGCAAATTTTGGGGACCCTCCCGGCTCCCACTGATCGTCCAAAAATAGCGTAAAGTCTGCCAAATTTTTCCGAAAGTGTCATTTTGACTAAATTTTGAGTTTTCGGGACCCTCTCCCCTGGCCTCTAGCTTTTTTTGGGGAGGGTGGGGGGGGGGTTGGGGAGGGGCCCGGGGTAGCCTTCTTCTCATACATGTATGATAAAATGCAGTCTTAGCTACAGTGCTACTCGCTTAACATTAGCGTGCATCGTTAGTCCGTTGGAAGTGTTATTAAAATTCAGGGCGCTAAAAGTTAAAGTGTTTGACTGACTGCATGTATTCCTTCCATAGAGTTTTGGCCGGTGGGCGACAGCTCATAATGTCGTGCACGTTACCGTGCATTTTCTCAATTGAAAACGGTTTTGCAAAATGTAACTGTATTTTGATCATTGTTGCTAAAACAATCCTAGTTTGGTAAACTTTAGGGTGTCAAATTATCAGAATACACCGGCTGGACCAGCTAATGCTGGTAAAATGGAAAGGTCGAAAATTATGTGGTTGTCACACTTAAGAAACTGTTTAAGGGTGTTGGTTGAAACCGTCTAGCAGTCTGAATCAGAATTCACAAAATGCTTGCGCTTACATTCAAACTGTAATTCTATAGTTGACTAGATGGTAGTTTGCGAATGATATTCTATGTAAAAGAAGAAGAAGAAGAGGAAGAAATATTTACTTCAGAATGCAGAAAGTACGTCGGATTACCGTGATAACAGTAGTTCAAACAAATTTATTACGTTTCAAAATTTTCAACAATAAACTCATTTGCATTGACACCGTCAATAAATTTATGCGCAGTAGGTGAGCTCACTTACTGACTACACTACACGAGTTATTCAGTAATCACCCAATATTAATTTTGAAAATACGGCCTAGACAAGCCGGACTTTTACGTCAAATTATTACCTTAATTTATTATTACTTAAATTTATATACCTCAATATGTTTTAGACAACCGAATCAGCAGGAGCCGAAGAGGATATCCGGGCAGCCCTGGAACGACTGCGACGCGTGCGCCTGAAAATGTCACTGCGGGAACAGGCCGAGGCGGAACAACGGGAGACCTCACAGTTTCTGTCAAAGCTCAGGGAGACCACTACCTCCTCTGCTGCGGCCAGTTCCACTAGAAACGGGGGTCAGTCTGCAAGGGGGGATATTGTTTGGTAGATTTTTGATGGGCTCGATAGTAGCCTCCTGTTTGGTGGTGCCTTCGCTGCTGTTGTGGCAGATGAGAAGTTGTGACGCCGTTTCATTGACTAGAGATCTCATAGTTTGGGGATGAAGGTTGGACGAAACTAGTTAAGGTCGATTCATACTTACAGCGTATCTCCGTTCAGCCGACAGTTGCGAATCATCCCTCTACATTCTTATCTTCTGCATTCTTTAATGGTGCTACATTGAACAGACGTACAGCTGTCTGCTGTAAGTTGAAGCGAACCTAAACGACGTCCTTCTAAAGTCTGACCAAAACTGCTGAACCCCGAGCCAAAACAGATGCCGTGATTTTCGTGACTACTCGCTGTACTCTTGATGCTTGCTTGTACTCTTGTATTGAAATGGCGTGTTTCGTTTCATCTCCAGCAGTCCAGCATTTTTTGGGCAGACTTTGGTTCCTGTAAAATATGCTCGCGTAATTGTTTAAATAAGTTTAAAATAGCTAGTAACTGGCGGCGAAGTCTTTGGCGAAGCCTGAATCAAAATCAAAACCAGAGTACCAGAAACCATGAGCCAGTCAATTAAGAGATGTGCTAAAGATAGCGAGCGTTCACAGCAAATGGGAATATGACCTAAAGCGTGATGTTTGATTTCAGATTTCGATGACGACTCGAACGATTCAGATCTCGACTCGACCTCAGCCTCTGCAGTTCGACCCGTAGGCTCAAAATCACGGGGGGCCGCTGCCCGAACAACTCGTGGCCGGGGGGGAGCTCGAGGCTCCAGGGGAGGGGGCCGGGTACAGAGTAAGCCCAAAGCACAGCAGCAAAAGATGGACAGTTTCATGGGGCCCAGGGGGGGTCAGAAACGAAACCTACTGGACAGTAGTGCCCTGGCTACCTCCACCCCGAGAAAACGGACCCCTGTGGTCTATAATGCTGATGATTTCAGCAGCGAAGGGGAATAAAGCGGATAAAAAACTTGAAAAGTATATACTGTTTTTTTACCTCGGTAATATTGTAAGCACTGCTGTTGGTTTTTTACTGTGATTTTGGTGCCTTACAAGTTACAAGGAATCATTGTGATCTAATCATTTGGCCTGTACTTTAGCTTATTCAGACCTTCTGATTGTGATGGTCTTATTCAGGCAATTTTGTCTAACTTATGTCTGTTTCATATTTTGTCCTTAAGCACACAGGGACAAGGGCAAGGACAAAATTTGGTCAGCTGCTTCAAAGAATTGACACAATCGTTTTAGCTGAATTTTCGTCCACTCAACTTGATCTTAACTTGGTTCATCGAAAAGCCGCTGCAAAATTGGCCGGGCGCATTCGTTGTAATTGCTAGATGTATAGAGACTGAGACAAGAACCAGGACGAATATAAACCGTCCTTTAGACATGCAGAATTCAGACGATCTGAATAAGCTATATAATTCCTTTATGGATAAGTCCCTTACTGTGTCATTTAGTTAACATTGCTCACGTTTGGTTATTAATTTGTCGGAACTCGGAAAGCTTGCTAACAACTTTTGCTGTGTTATATGTGGCAGCTTATGTGCAAGAAAGTCTTTAGGATCGACTCATAGTCATACCGTCCGTTTAGATTGCAAAATTACGAAATAATCACGCCGCAATCTGATTATTATATTCACGTTTAGGGTCAATTCATACTTACATCCGTATGTCCGTTCAGCCGGAAGAATGACGTCACTAGCAGCCTAATGCAGTGGATCAGCCAGCAGCCTGTGACGTCATCATTTCGTCATTTTGTCGGCAGAACGGACAAACGGATGAAAGTATGAATCGAGCGTAAGTGGTGGGATTGTTTTGTAATTTTGTCAACTGAACGGACTTACGGCTGTAAGTATGAATCGACACCTGCTAGTCTGCTCATAAAGTTATACTCATGTAAATAAAAATTTTAATACGGTCTTGTGCTATAGCAAAGTAAAATTATAGCTAAGTTTTTGTTTGTTGACTTTTTGTGTAGCTCGATTAGTATTTAGTCTTATTATAGGCTAATATGTTCGGATAGTCAATGTTTGGCGAAAGAGCATGGTACTTGTTCTTCTGAAGTTTGCAAGCAGAAGTTGAGAATAACTACACAAGAATAGGTCGAGAACATAATGTGATTTGGGTCAAATTTTGGTCAGGGCCTCTCTAGTCAAATTTTGATAACTCTCCCCCCTGATCGACTGAAAGACCCTTTGTTTTGAAAAAACTGCCATTTTTACCGACTTGCCCAATTTTCGGAGCTCTTCCCTCTTGGTTCTGGCCGCTAGATTTGTGGGGTTGCCCTAATCCCTCCCATTCGCGAATAAAGTTGTTGCAAACTTGCATGAGCTCAAGAAATACGATTAGACATTTTGTTATCATAGGCGGATTTAGGGGGGGGGGGGGGCGGGGGGGGGGGGCTCGAGCCCCCCCCATTGGGTCGAGGGGCCTATCGAGTCGGGGGCCTGTCGGCCCGAAGGGCCGATAGGCCCCCGACTTGGGCATACGTTTAGGTCGCTTTCCATGTTGCCTTGGGGCCTATTTAGGCCCTTGTAGCCTGTCGTAGACTAGATAGGCCCCCTCTCCATGTTGCTTTGGCGCCTATTTAGGCTCTTGTAGCCTGTCGTAGACTAGATAGGCCCCCTCTTCATGTTGCCTTGGGGCCTATTTAGGCCCTTGTAGCCTGTCGTAGACTAGATAGGCCCCCTCTCCATGTTGTTTTGGGGCCTATTTAGGCTCTTATTTTTCTCGCTATTTTTCCCCAAATTTGTTTCTGGGGGCTGCTGCCCCCACACCCCTGCAACCTTGTGGCTTATTCTTCCTTCCTTTTGTGCATTGTGCGCTCTTTGATTGCTTAATACACTGCTAAGCAGGGGCGTAGCCGGGGAGGTGGAATTCCCCCCCTTAATTTTTTCGGACTGAAATTTTACACAAAGATCTCCCCTTTGGTATTTATGGTCCGGCCGGAAAAAAATTCCAATACGTCTCCAGTTGACCACATTTGAGGTAAAAATAAAAAATTTCCCTATTTTTTTCTGGGGGCTGCCGCCCCCAGACGCCTGCAAGAGGCTAGTGTTCCTTGCTTTTATTTTGCATGTGCATGTTCATATAACTACTTAAATTGTAATTGCGTAATACACTGTACCATCGTTTTAGCAGTTTTATTGTTACACTAATGACATTTCTAGTAAATTACAAAATTTAATGTCAAAAAAAAATTCGGAAAATTTGCAGATTGGCTAGCTTCTGGACCCTTGCCGGCGCACCGTTTTGCAATTTTCGGTTCTTTGAGCTTCAATTTTACGTTAGATGCTGCTGTGGTCGAAAATAAGCATTGTTTTTGACCGAAAAAATGCTAATATGTGTCGTTTTTGGCGTTAAAATAGCAATTAAGTGCATTTTAGCTCATGTCGAAAAAATGGGGCCTATTGGTCAGGGGGCCTATCTGGGTCCGAGCCCCCCCCCATGAAAAATTCCTAGATCCGCCACTGTTTGTTATATTGATTTATTTCACTGAAACAACAAAATATTGTGTTCTAAGGCCAAAGGGTAATCAGGCTTTGCGAAGGCGAGTCAGGTTTGTCATAATTGTCATCCACTCATAAGAGCATGAATTCGTGAGCCCGTTTGACGTCGCTTTTGTCCCCGCTAGTGATCCAGTCGGCAAATTCTCGCCTTGCTTTCAGTTGCTCTTCCGTGTAGACGTAGGGCTGCTCCTCTCCCGTCGAGTTAGAGTTGTCTGGGTCGGAGAGTTGCTAGAATGGAAATAAAATTTGTTACAAGCAGGGCAGGCGTCACGGAAAAAACTATCCGGGAGACACAATTTTTCAAAAAAAGTGTCCGGGGGGACGCATTTTTCCAGATAAAAGTGTCCGGGGCTAGGACACATTTTTCCAGAAGAGAATGCTTTTTTTTGGAAAAATCTATCCGGGGGACACAATTTTCCAAAAAAAGTGTCCCCCGGACGCATTTTTCCAGATAAAAGTGTCTGGGGCTAGGACACATTTTTCCAGAAGGGGGACGCTTTCTTTCGGAAAAAACTATCCGGGGGACACAATTTTCCAAAAAAAGTGTCAGGGGGGACGCATTTGTTTGGAAAAAAGTGTCCGGGGACAGATTTTTTCGGCCGACACTTTTCTATTAAGCCGGACTGTGACTTTTAAAGGGGGGGATACGGCATCAACATGACTTTACTACTGTATTCACATATTTTGTCGTGACTTGTTTTTAGAACTAGGTCCTATTCCAACAAGTTTTGTAAGTGGAATGTCGGACTCACAGTTGCGGGGTTTGGGCTTGGGGGGGGGGGGGGAGCTTAATGAATGAATGTACTAAGCGGGAACCATGAAAGCAATTCAAGTGTTACCGCGTCCACACATGCATATAGTTTTGGGAGCGCGGTTGAATTAATGACCCCCACCAAAATTAGTCTCAAATACGGGAGAGGGATTGTTTCCCGGCAGGTGCAAAAAAGTCGTGATTTTTACTTAGCCTAGAGCGTCAAACTCGGGTACTTCTTGTCCATTACAAGGTCAAAATCGCATGAGGTTTGGTCGGAGGCTCTACATTTCAGAAGGGTTATACCAAAGGATGGGAGGGTAAGTTTCCCATGTACCACGGTTTTTTAGATGCCTCGGAGAAACGGCGATTCGGCTATAGCCAATTATTATACACGGATTTGTCTAAAATAGCCGGCAATAGCTGTGGCGATTGTTAGCACATATTGCCGATTAGACCGTTTCGCCGCGGCTATATCTCCCGTGGCTATTTTGGCGATTTTCAATTGGCCAAGTTTTGACTGAAGAAACGTGGCTATAGCCAGCCTATGGCTATTTTTGAAATCAAGTAGGGAACCCCCAGAAGTGGTTATTCGGCTATAGCCGCCAATAGCCGTTTCAAATACAGTGTTTTGTCTGAAATAGCCGGCTATAGCTGCTGCCAGCAGTGGCTATTTTTCCACCTGTGCTGATTCGCCACAGATATAGCTCGCCGCGGCTATTTTGACGATTTTCAAATGGCCAAGTTTTGACTGAAGAAACGTGGCTATAGCCAGACTATGGCTATTTTTGAAATCAAGTAGGGACCCCCCCAGAAGTGGCGATTCGGCTATAGCCGCCAATAGCCGTTTCGAATACACTGTTTTGTTTGAAATGGCGGCTATAGCTATAGCTCGCCGTGGCTATTTTGTCGATATTCAAATGGCCAAGTTTTGACTGAAGAAACGTGGCTATAGCCAGACAATGGCTTTTGAAATCAAGTAGAGACCCCCTAGAAGTGGCGATTAGGCTATAGCCGCCATTAGCCGTTACAAATACACTGTTTGGTCTGAAATAGCCGGCTATAGCTACTGCCACCATTGGCGATTTTTTCAACGTCCAAAACGAAAAATGAAACATACAAAATGAAGATGCCTTTGTAGTGGAATCGAACCACCAACCTTATGGTTATCAAACGTACACTCTGTCGCTTAGCCACCAAGTCATCTAGAATATTCGCAATAACTGCAGGTTTTGAACGAACGGCGAAAACTTGCTCAAATGGGGTAAATAAGGGGGGTAATAGGCTAATAATAATAAATAAATGGGGTAATAAGCTCACAGTAAAAATGTAGGTATATTGAGCAATAATTGAATTATAGAAAATGGGGGGGACACCCCGTGGCAAAAAATAATTGTTTTACACATAGTGACCATGTTCTGACGTCACCTGTAACTCTGTTAGCATGACACTGAACAGTGTTATTGATCTACTTATATAGATAGTTTATTGATAGGCTTTCAGGTGGCCTGTAGCTCAATAGGAAGGCAGTTGAACTGGTAACCGATTGGTTGGCAGTTCGATTCTGACCAGGCCACACAACTTTTTTCAATCTGGAGAGCTTTCATGCCGGAACACCGTTCTAAGCCGGCAATAGCCGAGCTATAGCCGGTCATTAACGGCTATTTGTAGTCAAAACACTGCTATAGCGCTAATAGCCGATGGACAGCGCGGGCTCATCAATTCTGCGAAATGGCTACAGCCGAGCTATAGCCGGCTATAACGGCTATTCCTAGTCAAAACGCGGCTATAGCGCTAATAGCCGATTGCCAGCGCGGGCACATTAATTCTGTGAAATGGCTATAGCCGAGCTATAGCCGGGCTATACCGGCTATTCCTAGTCAAAACACGGCTATAGCGCTAATAGCCGATTGACAGCGCGGGCTCATCAATTCTGTGAAATGGCTATAGCCGAGTTGTAGCCCGGCTATAGCGGCTATTCCTAGTCAAAACGCGGCTATAGCGCTAATAGCCGATTGCCAGCGCGGGCTCATTAATTCTATGAAATGGCTATAGCCGAGCTATAGCCGGGCTATACCGGATATTCCTAGTCAAAACACGGCTATAGCGCTAATAACCGATTGACAACGCGGGCTCATCAATTCTGTGAAATGGCTATAGCTGAGCTTGAGCTATAGCCCGGCTATACCGGCTATTCCTGGTCAAAACACGGCAATAGCGCTAATAGCCGATTGATAGCGCGGACTCATCAATTCTGTGAAATTGCTATAGCCGAGCTATAGCCCGGCTATACCGGCTATTCCTAGTCGAAACACGGCTATAGCGCTAATAGCCGATTGACAGCGCGGGCTCATCAATTCTGTGAAATAGCCGAGCTATAGCCCGACTATACCGGCTATTCCTAGTCAAAACGCGCTAATAGCGCTAATAGCCGATTGACAGCGCGGGCTTGGCAGATTAGTAGCCAAGTAGCCAGCCTCGGTCGGGTCGCCGGGTGATTAGTTGAATTTTAAAGTAACCAAGAGTACCCAGAATACCCAAGAGAGATGTATTAGACATGTTTTTTATAAGTATTTTATCACACGTATATACGACAGGCGTACAAAGGCCCTTTGCAGTCAGCAGCAGGGCGGGGGGAGGGGTCAAGCACCTGTCTGGAGGGGGGGGGTGAGGATGCCTTCTGGAACCCAAACACCCCACGCCTGTCTAGATCTCAAGGGGTGTAAATGTAGGTACCGCTAACTCTTTCTGAGGGGGTATTAAGATTCAAAGATAGTCTATCAGGATAACGAGGGGTGAAAATAAAGTCTTGCCGCTAATTTTATGTGAGGGAGGTATAAAGGTGGAAAACTAGTCTGTCAAGGTAACGAGGGGTGAAATACAAGCTAGCCGCTATCTCTATTTTCGGGGGCTAGTAAAAGTCGTGATACATGGGAATGTGACCGATGGGAGAGGGATACCAAAAACCATTGTGCTGTTACATGGTCGATTCATGCAACCATATTACATACATATGTCCGTTCAGCCGGCGAAATTGCCATTTAATAATCAAAATACATAATTCCGCTAAAAACCACGTAATTTTGCCGGCTGAGCAGACATACGGTTGTAAGTATGAATCGACCCTTAGGTGGTAACTGGTACCTCCATAATTCCATCTCCATCCTGCGCCCCCCTTTGCCAATTCTCCGCCCCTCCTTTTCCGTCCCCTGCCTGACTCGTGGCACTGCCCGCCCTCACTTCTTCCAGAGTTTCTTCATCTTCCTTTTTGTTGCATAGCCCGCAAACCATTAGCGTTGAGGCAGTGAAAATTTTCAATTAATTTGAGATCTGTCTAAACAGGCATATTAGGCAGTAGTTTAGTGGTTCTAGATGTAGGATTGATGCTTGGGGTTAACTGCCCGTACGTGCGGTTGTACTTAGTACTTTTCCGTGTGAGTAAAACTTTTTACGTAAGCCAGTGGTCAGGAAAACTGTTGGTGGAGTAAATATCTTTAACGCCGTTATAGACCCTTACTTTACTTTTTAATACTGAAAATCGGTCGCTAGAAGCCAAACTTTCTGTTTTAGGTTTAAGTAAAATGATAAGTAGGCTTTAGTCTTGGTTCCCTCCCATCAAGACAAAAAGAGATTACCAAGATTTAGCCCATTGTATTTAATAAGAAGTCGAAGTGTAATGCTGCAGGCAGCAAGTTAATCAGATTGGGTGATTCCTTATTTCTAATTTCTCTGGCGGAAAGATACCTAGGCGAGCTTTAAAGTAGATTTTTACGTAATGGTGGACGCTGGTTGGGTTATGTCGGAAAATTTGAATTGTGGGTCAACTAAAGTCTGACTAGAAATTACTGAACCCTGAGACAAAACAGGTGTCGTGATTTTTATGACTACTCGCTGTACTCTTGATGCTTGCGGTTCGTTCTTTTCGTAATGAAATAAACTTGTTTTTTTTGTCTCAGGGTCCAGCATTGTTTGGTCAGAGTTTGGGCACTAGGTACCCACAGGTTGCGGGAATCATTAAATTTTTTTCTAACCCTTGAAACCTGAAAAATCTAGCACATAGGAATGTAGGATTCGAAGTTTACATAAATATGGGTGCCTAAGCCTAAGCAGAAGTATGGGTGCTGCGTATAGTGTGCCATTTGGTTAAAGTAGCAATGTGAACACGTACAAATGACTCCGTAGAAATTAGACTTGGGCATTAGCTAAAAACAATCAATCATCAGGTATGGTATCTTAAAAATGGTGGATCAAAGTGGGTCGTGACTCGTGAGTCTACTTATACAGCGCGGGTTTGGTCGGGAGTCACTCACGAGTCACGCCTGTCATATCATCAGAATGACCCAGGGGGGATTCGAACCACCCATCTCTGGATCTGCAGACCAGCGCTCTACCGTTGAGCTACTGGGCCGATGGTGAGCTGTCGTAAATCCCTTTAAGTACTCTAGGGGGCCTATCTTACTTCACATCCCTCCCCTTCTAGTAAACTTCGACCCGAAGTTTCCCTGTGCTGTGTGCACTACTACTTATCTATATGGGGCATGGGCACCCGGGGTGGAGGAGCGCCGGGAGCCGTCCCTATTATATTACCTTCTCTTCTTCTTTCTTCTCTTCTCTATAAGGCAAGTGTCGCGAGGTCTTTTTCTTGCCTCATCTTCTTCTGCGAACACTGCCGGGGACTGATAAGCTCTCACTCCTAGCCGGGACAAGGAGCGGCTCCACTGCAAAGCTACCTCGGCGATAATTCCTCCATATACTCTCTCACCACTCTGCCCATGCCACTCAAGGGGGTATGTCCCCCCAACAACCCATGCCTAACGCTACCTGACTCAATCCTGGCAGCCTCGCCATGTCAAGAATGGGAGGGGGGATTCTTACCGAAAGAACGACAGCATCATCATCAGAATGACCCAGGGGGGATTCGAACCACCCATCTCTGGATCTGCAGACCAGCGCTCTACCGTTGAGCTACTGGGCCGATGGTGAGCTGTCGTAAATCCCTTTAAGTACTCTAGGGGGCCTATCTTACTTCACATATATATATAATATATATATATATATATATATATATATATATATATATATATATATATATATATATATATTTAATTGAGAAACTTGTAATCAAACGAAACTAAAAATGTGTTTTTCAAAACTTACACATAAATTTCACGCAGCTGATATATGTATATATCTAATTTTGAAATGGAAAGGTTATCATTGAAGGACTAAACGTTTACTTGTGTGATTAAATCACAAAAATAACATTGAGGGGAAAGCTCTGTAACAGTTAGTAATAGGATGAAAGGAGCAGTTGGTAAGTGGTATTGATTTTGACGTAGCTTGTGACTTAAATTATTGAATGGCAAAAAATTCTGGTAGAAGCTTAGGTTGCTGGACAACCAACTTTTACAGCAGCCAACTTTGTCTGTCACAGAAGTACGAATGATTTGGGAATAGCATACTTTACATAGCATAAAAAGGAGGAATTAATTTAATATGAAAATCTTTTAAGTACGTAATATTTTAGTCTCAACGTATATACCTATGAGATTTAGATATAATTTTGAGTATGATTGTTAGTAAACATAAACTGAGTAAAATCAATGAAACGCAAAGCGGAAAAAATTTAAAGACCGGTTCATATACTTGAGAAACAAGGGGCCTGTTCCTTTACCCGATTAAAGGGTTAATTATAATCTGACTAAACGGTTTAAAAATTATGCTGAAAAATGCCATTCCAAAACCTCGGGATTAAACGGACTTTACTTTTAGCGCGCTGCTTTGTAATCGGACTAAACGGACTCAACTATGCACGCTAATGTTAAGCGTGCATGTTAAGCCCGTTTAGTCGAGTGGTAGTTTTGAAATGGGGTTAGACTAAGATTAAGCCGCTGACTTATTTTAACTAGTTTAGTCCGTTTAACCCGATTTTCCATTCCAAAACGTCGGACTAAAATAAACATACATGTAACATTTTGGGGGGGCCTCTCCGGCCAAATTTTGGGGACCCTCCCCCCCAGATCGACCAAAAATACCCTAAATTTTGCAAAATTTTCAAAAAATTTGGCTAAAAAGTGCCATTTTTTCTAAATTTTACCCAAATTTTGGGGACCCTCCCCCCCGGGTCCTCGATTTTGGGGGGGTCCCCCCCCATCCTCCCCCTCATACATGTATGAAAATAAGTCACGTCCGTTTAATCCGGGAAAGAAATCGGCCCATGGACAAGTTTCCGTAAGCTCTTGCGAAATATTGGCAGAATCGTTTTGTTTGACATTTTGTTTACAAAGGGACTCAATCCCAACTTTCTTCGAGCAAAAAAATAAGCACATTTGATTCAGTAGTTTTCTTGGCACTGCTTAAGGACAAAACGATAGGGACAAGGCTAAGGACAAGTATGAACAGGGCTGTAGAAACTAATTTGCCGCAGGAAGAATAAATTTCGACAGAGAGCAGCGTTTTTTTTAATCAGAAAATTATTTTTGGGTGGTCTCACTCTTCAGAATCTCGAAAGTCAGTAGTTGATTTATTCCAATTTCGCAAGTGGTTAGTAAAAAAGCACTTTTGCAAAAAACTAAAAACAAAAATAAACAAAAAAACTGGAGAGAAAACTAACACTAATTATTGTGGAAATTTCACAATCGCAAATAGTTTATTTATGGAAGATGGTTTTAATCTCAGTTTGTACAGTTTGATATGTAAATTAGTATTGAATGTGACTATAGAAAACTTTGAAATTCAACATTTTGTTTCATCAAGATTCGAAAAATCCATTTTTCCTAAATTTTGTTAAAATTTAACCTGCAGATTTAACCCCTGTTAACCTACTCTAGCGGCTGCTACCGATAAGAGTAAATGTGTGTAAACTATTTCAAGTTGTGTAACTGTTGGATATTAAAAAACATTTACAGATTAATTAAACCGCCTTTTGGCATATTGCGCAGTTCCGAAAATTTCGGGGGTTCTTTCAGTATTTTTCGAGTACCGATTCAATAGAAAATGAGGGAACAGTACCCTTTTATTAGTTTTTTAGATAGCTATAAGCTGCCGGTGTTCATTTTTTGTCCTATTTCTTTCTTTTTTTAGCACACGCTCTCCCCTTCGTGAAATGTCCAATTGTGTTGTACTTTACAACCAGTCAAGGGTGTTTTGTTTTCACATTGAAAAAAGTTTAAAACAACGGTGGCTGTTGGAAAAATTAGGATAAGTTGAAAATGCAGGCGTAATTTTAGACAAGTTTGATGTTCGCTGACCCGTGCGTGGCACAGATTACGGTGTCTGTAAAACAATAGGCCAAGCCATTTTTCAAGACTAATGCATTTTATAGGAATGCAAAAAAAGTTTCCCCGTGACATAATAGGAACGAAGTTGTGGCGAAAAATAAGAAACCGTTACTTGTGACATAAGCAGGTCAAATGAAATTGTTTAAATTTAGTACGCCATTTAATTTGGGCTTATTAACGTCCCCTAATCAACTGTAGTAGTCTCCCCACTATTTCCTTATCACTAATTCTCGCCTAAACCCTACTATAGTCTTACTCTGTGAGTCGCTCGCCTAAAATGCGCTCTATTCTCTGTTTATTGGCCCTGGTCGGGCTTGTGCGGGCTATTCCGGTCGATAACGGGGTCGAGGGGGAACCAGAAATCGAGTGCGGCCCCACCTCCATTACCGTAAACTTCAACACACGCAACCCCTTCGAAGGTCACGTGTTTGTGAAGGGACTCTACAATGAGCCTGGCTGTCGGAACGACGAGGGGGGTGGCCAGGTTGCTGGGATCACCCTCCCCTTTGAGACCTGTAACGTGAGAAGAACCCGGTCTCTGGAGCCAAGAGGCGTCTTCGTGTCTGCCACCGTTATCATCACTTTCCATCCTCAGTTCATCACTAAGGTATCGCTCAGTGATGACGCTGTTTTGGGAAACTTAAGCCCGGTTCATACTTGTTCTTAAGGACACAGGGACAAGGACAAATTTCGGTCAGCTGCTGTAAAGAATTGATAAAATTGTTTAGGTTGATTTTTTGTATACGTTTAGGTGAATTTGGAACTGACACGAACTTTTTTATTTTTGCGAAAAATAGGCTTATTTGCCCCGGCAGTTGTCTTAGGAGCACTCAACTCAAGGACAAAACGATAGGGACAATTAATACAGGAACGAGTATGAACCGGCTTATAATATGGGATATTGTATGCCAACTTATGCTTAAAAACTTTCGTAAACTGCAGAAGAACTGAAGTTAAATTTTATGGCGTCGAAGGCCAAAGCAAAACTTTTAATATTTTCTTCACCATGAGTGATTGTATTTGTTAAATATGTATTTCCAATTCTGACATAACTAATTATGTTCTTTCCTATAGGTATAATTGATTCCGATTCTAGTATATTATTTTGGTTTTAAAAACTTCTGTAGGTATTGTGGTGCGGGAAAAAACCTTATTTTCAACTTTACGGGTCGTCCTGTGCTCCACATAAATCGGATCCATTAATGCTCGTGGCTGTTATAACGGCCATCTTTCGCCTAACTGTTGCACTAATAAAATGGATTCTAACTACTCACGTTTCTGAGTAATAAGCCTCGAAACCGCCGGAGAAAAAACCCTATGCGGGGAAAAAACCGTACTGCGGGGAAAAAACCCTATCACTTTTTTCGGTTGTTCTATTAGCAGTGAGTATAAACTCAATTTCATCGTGTTCTACAACTCTTGGGCTGCAGTATGGACTAAAAAACCGTTTCTCCGACACCCATGTGACTCACAATGATTCATCAAAAATCGACCCTTTTTGGCAGAAATGACTTCTGCCCAAATATGCATTTTTTCAGTATTTATGTAAAAGCATTAAAAATAAATTTTTGCACTTACTACGTTAGAAACGGTGGACAACACCGCCCGCGTATACCATTCTTGCATTTAAGTGGTACGCAGCAGCTAAAGCCTAAATATTCCAAAAAATGCCAAATTTTGGTGAAACATCACCAAAACAGGTTTCGTAAGGGGTTGTCGGGGTATGGGCCAAAACGACAAAAAAGACGTTTTGCTGCCGAATAAACGGTTTCAATGAGCTCTACGCATGTTGTTCGCCCAGATGAATCAACCGTTATAGCAACAATGGGTAAGTTTAGCAAAAATTGTCGCCAAACAAAATAGGGTTTTTCCCCGCACAAACTTTGACTGGTCACAGGTCAACCACAACGTTATTCACAGTTTTTGAGCTTTAGAAGTATAGAAGAAAGGTAACTCTCTTGAAAAATACAAACGGCGTTGGCCAAAAGTGTTTTTGTAAAAAATTATGACAAGTCAAAAATTTGGAAAATTTTGTCACTGAAATTTTTCAACACGCAAAATTTTGATATTTTAAAAAAAATGCTATAGCCTATAGGCCTCAGAGCTGTACAAAAATTGGTGTGGTAAGTCAGGTTGGGATGCGCTTTCCACCTACATACTCAAAAACGGCCTATGTCTAAAGGTTCGGCCAGGAAGCACTAGGGTTTTTTCCCCGCAAAACGCAAAACCCGGCTTTTTTCCCGCACCACTATACACAGTTGTCGATAATTTTTTTGCTGCAATTTGGAGTTTTCATTGCTGAAATTATGACTGCAAAAGCAGACTTTCTCCATAAAAGCTGTTTTGTTCAGAAAATCAAACATGAAGAATATTTTAAAGTTGGATTCTAGCGTTGTAATTAGCTTGCAACTAATTCTTGTGCAACTGTTGGTCATTAAGTATACGCGGAATGGACTTGTTTAGGTTGACCGTGCGTATACAATCCAGTGCTTCTACATGGAGGCGGACAAGACCGTGAGCCAGGAGCTGGAAGTGTCCATGCTGACCACTGCTTTCCAGACCCAGGTCGTGCCCATGCCCATCTGCCGATACGAAATCCTGGATGGGGGACCCACAGGACAGCCAATCAGGTTAGACCAGAATATATTATGACAGCCAATCAGGTTAGACCAGAATATATTATGACAGCCAATCAGGTTAGACCAGAGTACAGTTGACAGCCAATCAGGCTAGACCAGTACAGTATGACAGCCAATCAGGTTGGAAGAGAGTTATGGTGAGGCATAGCAGTTGTTTTTTTCGTGTTTCAGATACGCGATCGTGGGACAAAACGTGTACCACAAGTGGACCTGCGACACAGAGACGGTCGACACATTCTGCATGGTCGTGCACTCCTGCTTTGTCGATGACGGCGCTGTAAGTCTGGGATTCCCTCTTGGTTGACATAAATTACAAGTCTTACAATTGTAACAATTTTCTGAGTAAAGCCCGGTAACGCTTAATGGCTGAATCGGACAAGTATGGTCTTAATTGCAACGGGCAGCAATTTTTCCAGACGAAACTAGTCTGTGTTATTTATTTAGACGATCTGCATGATGAATACGACGCAATCATGACTGATTATTATTTTGGCCCAAGTCCTTATAGATATCCGGTACTTTACTAAAACTCCGGCATCTTTTTTTCCGAACAGTGCCGGATATGGTATAATGGTACTGCGGGAATGAACAAACTCCAAGAGCTGCTTCATTCCCACAGGACCATTATACCATGTACGGAACTGTTCGGGAATACCTAACAGCGCCGGTTTCGTAGCAAACTGCCGGATAGGGACTTGTGCCATTTTTTTTTTTATATCTCTATCTGGTCAAAAAAGCAAATGTTTTTTTCCAACTCAATATGAAAGCTGACAACTTAACCCATATCCCTCATATAATCGAAAGAAAACTGCCCTGCAAAGGAAGTCCAATACTTGACCCACTGTCAGGACGAATATCTATTTCAGGGTGACCGCGTGGACCTCTTGGACGCCAACGGCTGCGCCCTGGACCGCTACTTGCTGCGTAACCTGGAATACCTCACCGACCTGATGGCTGGTCAGGAGACTCACGTCTTCAAATACGCCGACCGACCCCAACTCTTCTTCGAGTGCCAAATCACCATCACCATTAAGGTCGGCTTTTTGTGTTGGGTCGTTTTGTATTCAGAAATGGCTAGCAAAACAAAAACAAAAAAAACAAAAATTGTTTATTCAAGATTTACGCCACGATTACAACCCAAGAAAAAAACAATTAATAGAAATATTTAATATCGCATATACACTTACAGTTCAGATACGAAAAGGAAAAAACCAATACAGAAAACAAAACAGAAATTTCACACCGTTGCACAATACTATAATAATTATAAAAATTAATCATTATGCAGGTTATAAGTCAATTACAAAAGGCATTCATTTGTAGACTTTTAAGAATTTAAAAAGATCATTTCTAACTAGATCAAGTTGTTCTTTAAAATTTTCAACTGTTTTTGCCAAGACCACCTTGTCAGGTAACGAATTCCAAGGTGCAACCACTCTATACGCAAACTAATGCGCTCTCACTAGTTTTTTAAAACGTGGAAGACATAATTTCCAACTATTTCCTTCTCTTGTATTTACCGATAATGATACAGACAGTATAGATTCAGGATTTATAATAGTCATACCATTTAATAGCTTATATATAAACTAGAACAAACTCACGCTGCAATCTATCTATGAATTTTTAATATTTTTAATCTTCACAGCTGCAACTGAATTTTAATGTCGTTTTCCTAAAAAGATTTATTTTAATCTTTGATTTTTAATCTTTTTATGAAAAGGCCCTTAGTTCTAGCGAGTCCAAATGTAAAATAGAGAGACGGTTTATATAGTGAAGACCAGCGACAAGACTAGCGACAAGTAATAATTCCAACTATGGCTGGATTCATAGTAAACAGCCGTATGTCCGTTCAGCAGGCAAAATTGTGAACAATCACACCACTAGTAATGTATTAGATCCGCCTCTGCAATACCCATGACCATTTTGGTAATTTTGCCGAGTGAATGGACATATAAATGTACAGTTGTACGTATGAATCGACCCTTGCAGAGGCAAATGTGAAAGATTAAAGTGAATGAGAAAGCATGACTTCATTCTCAGCGGTTCCCATTATAGTTCAGGTTTCGTTATAGCATCTTCGATTCACACTCACAGCCGTATGTCCGTTCAGACGTCAAAATTACGCAAGCATAACGCCACTAATAGTGTATAATATATTATTATAAGATTTCTAATAGTGTACATTATATAAGATTTCTTCGTGACCGGCTGAAACTTCATGACACGCAACAAAACCCATTGGCCTAATGTTTCAGGAACCCGGCTCAACCTGCCCGCTGCCCCAGTGCTCGGAGCCCGCCCGTGCCCGACGTCACCTATTGGCCGAGTCCGACTCAGCCGGCACTCTGGACGTACTGGTTGCCATGGATACGCTGGAGATGGAGGACAAGGCCCCCGCCCTCCCCCGGGAGCTCACCCACCTGGCCCCCCGTGCCCCCGCCAGCCAGGAGTTCTGTGTCTCCTCCGGCACTTTCGGCCTGGCCGTGGGGGGCCTTGTCTGCCTGCTGGTGGTGGTTGCCATGGTTACCTCCTTCCTCTGTCTCCGACGGGAGAAGTAGACGGGTTGGGCTTAGGCTTGGGGATATTATCAGTTTCATAGATCTAGGCTAGGCTTATTGTTTGAATATTTTGGTTTTTTTTGGAAACACTAAATTGTAGGTTTAATTACTCTTTTTTTAAATTTTTACTTAAATTCTAGGCTAAGATTATAATTGTTCAATGTTTTTCTCATATTCGTAAAAACAAGTCATTTGTAGAATTTATTTACATTTTTATTTAAAAATTGCAAATCTTGGTAATTTTGTGTTAAATTTAAACTTGTGCTTCGTGAAACTGGTATTTGGGGTAAATGGTATGGTCGCGTTCACGGTGCCTTCTGCTTGTATGCTTGCTCGTTTGTGATAATGTATTTTTCCCTAAGTTTTTACCAACTTTCTTCCAAAACACTAGTTATGAAAAATAACTAATTTAAAAAAAACTTGGGGAAAAATAATATTGCAAACATATTGTTATTGTTGTCTTTTTTGTCTACCTTGTATTCTGATTGCTCAAAACAGTGTATAAATCAAATTTCAACTATATAATGTGTGTTTTTTTATCACATTATTACGCCTGTGATACGGCATTGTGGCCGAGTGGTAAAGTCTCGGACTGATAATCCGAAGGCTGTGGGATCGTTTCCTACACACTATTTAGGTCTGTAATAATCCTTATTAAGCAAAAAATCAGTAGCTATACAGTACGTTTTTTAAATTTTGACGATAATTTAAAAGTTTCTGCGTTTTCTAAAACTATAGCGGTTGTCAATACGTTTATTTTTCAATACTTCTACGTCAATACTGCTATTTTTTAACACATTTTGTTTTTGAAAACCCACTAAACGAGTAGATTGTAAAAAATACAATAAAAAGTTACTGGAATATCTTTTTATTGTTCGTTATATTTAAAAGCTGCCCCAGTTTTTATACCAATGGAACCTGGTTCGTATTTGTCTATTTCTGGTAGTTTTTTATTTGTAAGTCAAGGCAGGAAACATGTGCCGTTTGCTCACAATAAAATTTGTCTGTCAGAATTATTTAAGTAATTTTTTCAATCAGTGTTATTATTGTCAGTAACAATGAAATATACAAAAATTCACGTGTCGTAAAATTTCAAAATTTCCATGTTTATCTTTTAAGATAAAATGGTGTCTAATGATGTTTCATAAACTCAGTTAACTTCAGTACGATCGGGATTCACAAAGCTCGCGTTTAAACGCAGTCTAAAACCTTGGTCTAAAATAGTCGTGATTCACTGAAATTTGACGCTGCATCTACGACACAGTTTTCCTGTACTGGCTTACGGACAAAAAGCATACGGACAAGGATTTAGATAGGGACAAGTGTGTTTTTCATCCCACTAGTTGTACTATATGCGCTAGCCTGTCAGCCCGCACTAACCCCGGTGGCTTGTGGTCGCAATGGCTTTTCTGGGAAAACCATTGCGTCATGTTGGTCTGCGTCATGTTGGTCGTGGTTGGAGTGCAGCAAACTGGGAGCTACTTGGCCGGAAACAAATTTAAAAAAATTATCAAGTTTTGTGACGAATTTGGTTGTGACCAGAGATGCAGGGGAGCAATCGGTGGAGGGTGCCGGGCCCCTGGTGGATCGGGAGGGGGCTGGTTCCTGGTTTTTTATTTTAGTAATTTTTCCATGTTCAACCTTCAACTCATTTTTGGGGCATTTTGGCCGTGCCTGGAAAGTTTTTACGATTCTTAACTCATTTTTGTGGCACTTTCACATTTCCGGCTATCAATTTATTTTCAGGAGGGGGGTTGAGGGAGGTGCCGCCTGCCGACCACCCCGAGGGGGGAGAGAGTGAAAATTGTCCTCTATTCCTCCCCCCTTGTGTGCGTCTAAACTTCATGACTCGAGAATCCAGCTTTGTGCCTACCTCAGGTTTCGTGCACTCCAACCTTGTGTTTCCTCGGCTTGTAAAGTTACTTCTAATTTTTGCTGTTTTCTCACCAGTTTATATTATTATTAATATTACTATTTTGACAGTAAACTGTAAAACTTGATTGCCTCAGTGTAATTTTTAACTTAGATTGGCTATAGAACCTTACAATTCATTCAGTTAAGGTGGTAGTTGCGTTTTCGAAGTTTTTGTGAATTCTATGTAAACTTTGCGCCCACAGAACTCAAGTTGCGAAGTCTGAGCACAAAATTTTTTTTCACAGTACTGTAAAAATCAAAATCCCCAGGCATGTCTCTCACTTTTTCGAAATTTTACCTGTGGTCATTTTTAGAGGGCTTTAATTATAAGAAAATATGTTAAATTTTCGATGCGTTTGCTTTTAAACTATTTTTTCAGTAAATTGACTAGTTATTAAAAAAGTGGGAGAGATGCCTGGGGATTTTAAACATGTCAAGAACGTTACCAAGTTTCAGCCCCAACAGGTAATCGTATGATTCACAGCTGTGGCGCAAACTTTTTGTAAAAATTTTTACTTTTTTGGAACGGACCTTTCTTTCGCAGCTTGTATTGAAAAAAATATCAAAGGTGAAGTTACAGCGCATGGCGTACATTTAGGTAAGATATTGTTCTGCTTAATGCAAAAGACCGCTTGTGATTTGAATTTGTAAACGCTGAGCTATAGCTTTCGGAAAAAACACAAGTACCCTAAAAAAACGGGGTATCAAACCACTAAAAACGTAAGTACCCCCTTAAGCTTTTGTCATAATTTTGTATCACAGCCTCACCGAGACAAAGTATTCAGAAGGGTTTAGGTGATAACAAGATTGATAATTTCCTAAATTTGCTGCTGAACGGGCATACGGTTGTAGTTGTAGTTGTATGTAAGCATGCCGTTTTTAGAACATTGTAATGAAAAATTCTACACGGATTACATACGAACTTTAAAGGGTGTTCTGTCTGACACGTTAGTATCTGGAGAGTTAGTCTAAGTGCTTAGTTAGACATAGTCTGGACTAAGGGCCGATTCCTTAACCGGATTAAACGGACTTGACTTATTTTAGTCCGAGGTTTTGGAATGGAAAATCGGGTTAAACGGACTAAATCAGTTAAAATAAGGCAGCGGCTTAATTTTAGTCTGACCCCATTCCGAAACTACATACCACTGGACTAAACGGATTTAACATGCACGCTTAACATTAGCAAAAGCAACGCGCTAAAAGTTAACTCCGTTTAATCCGAAGGTTTTAGAATGGCATTTTTCACCATAATTTTCAAATCGTGTAGTCCGATTATAATTAACCCTTTAATCCGGTAAAGGAATAGGCCCTAAGTCTCCAGAGACTGCTGTTCTGCACTTCACCTTGAAGTTGCAAGTTTGTACTATCTAAATGAAAGTCTCAGCTTGCAGACGAGTCAAGTGACAAAGTTTATTGGTTCAGTATTAATACAAATAAATAGAAGTACTATATGATAGGATGATAATAGGTGAGTCAGAGAGGGGGACCCGGAAACAGGGGGTGACTTGGTCCGTGTGATCTTTTCCGCAGTCGCTGACATTCGTTCCACTCCCAACCGATGCCTGAAAAAACATATTCTTAAAATCGGACAAACAATAATTGCGCCACTTACTTATTTTAGTGGCATATTTTATTTCTGCGACTACTTGCTGTACTCTTGATTGTCAAAATCTATTCTTTTTTTCGTAAAGAAATCACGTGTTTCATTTTCTCACGTGGTGCAACTATTTTTTGTCAGACCGCAGTGTCAATTCATATACCTACATCATTTTAAAATTAGTCAGTTATCAGACGTTCACACTAGGGTTACACGGTTACACGGGTACACGGTACGAACCGTGTACACGCGTGTAACCGTGTACACGCTAAGCTTAGCGTGTACACGGTTAGGAGTCACTATCCGCGGTTACTTAGCGGTTACAGCGTGTACACGTTAAGATACAGTAACCGCGGATACTGTAACCGTTTACTCTAAACGGATAGTGTAACCGGTTACTCTAAACGGATAGTGTAACCGGTTACTCTAAGCGGATAGTGTAAGCGGTTACTCTAAACGGGTAGTGTAACCGGTTACACTATCCGTTTTCCGACTTCGTGTACCCGTTAAGACAAATGTTCGTTTGGCTGCTGGATTTATGTAAATTAGCCTACAATCATGCGCCAACAGTTTGCCTGTGTGTTACTTTCTATACGCATGTGTGTGCAAGCTATATTCTTCAAGATATATAAAGGCATTTATACTGACAGCTCAGCATTGTCCCAGTAGCTCATATGGTAGCTTGCTGGTCTGCAGAATTGCAGATCTAGAGATGGGTGGTTCGTATCTTGCCTTGGTCATTCCTCTCCCTCTGCTTCTTAACGTTTAGTAACCGTGTAACCGTTTAGTAACCAACCGTTTAGTAATCGTGTAACCGTTTAGTAACCGTGTAACCGGTTAGTAACCATGTAACCGTTTAGTAACCGTGTAACCGGTTAGTAACCGTGTAACTGTTTAGTAACTGTGTAACCGTTAGTAACCGTGTAACCGTTTACACGGTTAGTATCCGTGTAAACGGCTACACGGATACTTAGCGTGTAAACGGTGGCACGGTTACACGGATAATTAGCGTGTACACGCGGATAATTACAGTAACCGTTAGTTAGCGTGTACACGCGGTTACTAGCCTTCGAAACTAACCGTGTACACGGATAGTGATTTTGTAACCGTGCCCAGCCCTAGTTCACACGGTTCAACTATGTAACCAAAAAGAGTACGTACTAGCCGGCTACCGTAGTGTGTAATGCAAAAGCATAGGTAGTCGATTCATACTTCAAAAGGGCATACGGACAAACGGACCTGAGGCGCAGGGACAAAGCAAGTTTCGTCCGTTTTTCAATTCATACTTTTCAGGTCAAAGTGACATTGGGACACACTGATGTGCTTTTAGTGGCATAACGATCAAATGTGCGATTCATATTTTTTACCTGCAATGGTCTAAAATTGGTAACAGTTGTTATCTGGTAGTATAAATGCATAACAATTTTCTTTTTTGCCACAATTAGGGTCGATTCATACTTACAATTGTATCTACAGTTTCAGTTTCAGCTTGTGTATACACGTACCCCCACACACATTGAAAGCAGCATTGGCGGAAACTCAGTTGACCTGAAACTGAAACTATGTTTCAGTTTCAGTTTCGGCTTCTGCGTAATTTCAGTTTCAGTTTAAGTTTCAGTTTCAGCTCCAACGGCATTTCAGTTTCAGCTGCTGTTTCAGCTCTGGACAGATTTTAGTTTCAGTTCAAGTTTCAGTTTCAGTTTCAGCTTTAGAATAGTTTCAGTTTAAGCTGAGGTTTCAGCTGCAGGATGGATTTAGTTTCAGTTTCAGTTTAAGTTTCAGGCGCTGAAACTGAAACATGTACAAGCTGAAACTAGTTTCAGTTTCAGTTTCCGCTCACATCACTACTGGTAGGTAAGTTAAATGTGTTTTTTGACAATTTTCAGGCAATAACACGTGAGGCCGCCTGCGTGCTGATTGGAGCACGACCACAGGCGTCTAGCCAATCAGAAGCAAAGCTCGCTTCTGATTGGCAAGTCACGTGTTGCATAAAACGGCAACATGTGGCTTCAAAACGACTAGCGCATCTGCCTGCGCTATAACATAGTCAGAAAGGAGTGTCTCACTCTTCTTCTATAAAGAGTGAGACACTATTATGTACTCTTGGTAGTAGTTACTGTATATAATCTTGGTTATGAATGATAATGATATACTCTTGGTCTTACTTAATTAGTAGGTATATAATACGGCTAAGGCTAGCTATGTACGTTGAAAATTCAGATGTTACTTGAAAACGCTACCACACAAGTGAATAGTTAGCATTTTTCAAGCAAATGGTCCCTAAACAGCTATCAACTGTACAGCTGATAAGCAGACATAAAACCAGACGATAAACACAGGCTTCATTCCATCCTGTTTATGAAAAAATGCACGCTACTGATGCTTTACTATCAGGATACACAATAAGCTTTACTAAAAATAAATAGACATCAGCACAATGCACTGTAACCCATTCATAATACAGCTGACATACAGTCTTACATAATAAGCAAAAGGTTTACTACTTACTTAATTTGAGGCCTTTTTGCTAGGTATTGCTTCAACTCAGACTATTTACGTAACTTTGTTATCGTCAAAATATTCGCATAGTACCACAGTGGCGTACCCAGAAAAAAATTTCGGGGGGGGAATGACTTTTCGATTTTTTGTAATGGGTTAAAATGCACTTTTTAGCAATTTTAACACTCGTAAAACGCCTTACAAACGCAAGATTACTAAACCATAAGGCTGCAGGGGTCTGGGGGCGGCAGCCCCCAGAAAAAACATAGGGAAAATTTTCGATTTCTTGGCCAAATTCTGTCAATTGGAGGCGTATCAGAAAGTTTTTCCGGCCAGACCATAAAAACCAAAGGACACAAGGTTGCAGGGGTCTGGGGGCGGCAGCCCCCAGAAAAAAATTGGCGATTTTTCCCATTTTTAGACCGAATTTGGTCAACTGGAGACAAAAATTTTTCCGACAAAATTTAAAACAAAAGATGGGAGTGTTATATCAGACGGTGTATTCCACAAGTAAATGTAGCATAATATATATACTCGTGTAGACATGCACACGCAGCATAATGTAGTTGTGTATACATGCATAGGCTTTGATGAAAGACAATAATGAGGAATAGTAAGCCACATAGCCGCAGGGGTCTGGGGGCGGCAGCCCCCAGAAAAAAATTTGGGAAAATTTTTGATTTTTAGGCCAAATTTAGTCCATTGGAGACGTATCTGAAAATTTTTCCGGCCGGACCATAAAAACCGGAACATAAAAAAGGGGGGACCCTTGTGTAAAAAATCATTGGGGAAAAATTCGGGGGGGGGGGATTCCCCCCATTCCCCCCCCCTGGGTACGCCCTTGTAGTACCAGACATGAAAAAGGCAAAAAACTTAATCTGGATAAAAAAGGGAAAAAAGATTTAAACACTACTTAAAAAACCAGAGACTGACGTGACTGACTGAACATGCAACAATTTCGTTATTACTTTTACAAAGTGATAAAGTTCATTTCAATCTTGAAGAGAGACCGTCACCCTACTGTAATTAAGTGCCGACTGCAATTAACCAGAGTCATGTTTAAGTTTAACTAGGTCATAGTTTTTTCGGTTGAAGGTGTGTTGTTAGGAGAGTTATTATAAGCGATAAGTAATAAGTATATCATCCCTTGAGCAGTATTTTACTGTTAAGTCAATTCTAATATCAACACAACTAGTGTCATACACAGCCCAGCCCACAGCATTGTACAAAACACTTAGGCAGCATTCCAATAAGTTTACAACCACAGTTCTAAAACGGAGTGTAGATTTTTATCACCTAAACAGTTTAATAATTGAGCAATAAGACAGCATCATGCAAAACTGCACTGAGAATATTTACTGAGCAATCAATCACACAAGTACCGGGATTCACAAAAGGTGTTAGAACTTTGCATTGAGTAAAAAACAGGTCATTTCGAAGTCAACAGATTAATAACAAAAAATGATTAGGGATTGGACCGAAAAAAAATTTCACCGAATACCGAATATTCGGTTTCTCGTTTTCGGCCGAAAACCGAATACCGAATAGTTGTCATTCGTCAAGCAAAGTTTTCTTAGATTTTAAAGATCCAGAAAAATAAAACAGTACGTATAGATAATTATATAAATACTATGTATAGTACCCTGTGTAGTGAGACAGTGTTTGTGGGTGAAAAGAGACGCCTTCATCTAAAAAGTTTGAGAAACAATGCCGAAACATGCAGCTTTGAGCGTAACTAAATACACAATATCGGCGCAGATTCGGTTTAGGCGGTAAGTGCAAACTCACATTTTTTCAACGTAGAAACATGTTTTATATATATGCTACATGCGCCACGTATTATCATACTAATATACAAATAAGTATTGTGCCATAATTGTGCTGTCGAATATACCCCCTTCGTGTAGTCAACTTTTTGCTTCTTGCAAACCTGTGGATTTTTAGGCCATAGCTAAGGCCATGACCTAAATTTTTCCAGATTGGCCTAAACTTTTCAGCTATTGAGGCCAGCTGGCCTAAACTTTTTCAGCTAACGATGAATAAAAAATTTCCGATACGTCTCCAACTGACCAAGTTCAGCCTAAAAATTAAAAAAAAATATTTGTTTCTGGGGGCTGCCGCCCCAAACCCCTGCAACTTTGTGGCTTTGTGTTCTTTGCTTTTATCTTTCATGATGGCTTGTCCCTTTTCACCCCGGCTGTCTCAGGTCTGGGGCTGTTTTTGGATGAAGTGGGACAGTTATGAAACTGCTTGAGAACCTTGCAGGTTTTTCTGGCATTTTCAATTTTTTTTTGAATTTTGACAATACTTATGAGCATCCATCAAAAATTCACGCAAATATGTGCTCTGTTATAGGCCTCACCAAGAGTACATAATAGTGTCTCACTCTTTATAGAAGAGTGAGACACTCTCCTTTCTGCCTGTGTTATAACGCAGGCAGATGCGCTCGTCATTTCCAGCCCACATGTTGCCGTTTTATGCAACATGTGGGTAGCCAATCAGAAGCGACCTTTGCTTCTGATTGGCTGGACGCCTGTGCACGTCCTCCAATCAGCACGCAGGCGGCCTCACGTGCTATTGCCTGAAAATTGTCAAAAACAGATTTAACTTACCAGTTAACATTATATCCAGCACATACTAGCAATAATTCCTGAAAACGGTGAAAAAAATGTAGGCAAAATACAATTCGGAACAAAAAAAACAAAACCCCCCAACCCGACCGATCCTGGCAAAATTTAACAATGAAATGGCTGTAATGGCGGCCAGTGTGCTGATTCGAGCACGTGAGGCCGCCTGCGTGCTGATTGGAGCACGTGCACATGCGTCCAGCCAATCAGAAGCGAAGGTCGCTTCTGATTGGCTAACCACATGTTGCATAAAACGGCAACATGTGGGCTGGAAATGACGAGCGCATCTGCCTGCGCTATAACACAGGCAGAAAGGAGAGTGTCTCACTCTTCTTTTATAAAGAGTGAGACACTATTATGTACTCTTGGCCTCACAAATGCTAATTAGAGGTTATTAGCTAGCATAATACAGTTTTCATATTTTTGGTGTACATATCAGGTCGAAGCGTAGCGCTAATTGTAGGATTAATTAAATGAGCTCTCATTCTAAACGTTCCTTGATTTGGAATTTCCTTGATTTTCTAACTATTCGGTATTCGGCCGAAAATTGACTTTTCGGTATCGAATACCGAATACCCGCTTTTCGGCCGAAAACCGAATACCGAATTTTCGGTACATCCCTAAAAATGATTGTTTGTTCATGCGATTAAATTCAACATTTTTGCGAATCCCAGCTATTTACTACAATAATTATACTGTATTACTGTGCGACTACAATAAATACCATCTAGAAGACTAAGTTATGCGACTAAAGACTAAACTAGAATAACTAGCTATGACTAAAAAATTATAAAAGGCCTATACTACACTAGACTAGAGATAAACGGAAAGTGACAATAGTTCATCTGATACAAAAAAGCACACAATTAGATGCAAACACAGTAACCAAATTTGACATTTTTTGAGTCAATCAAATTTCTGCAACTACCAATAATATGTCTGAGTCTCTCTACTTTAAATACAAAGCAGAAAGTTAAAACCCACTAAAAATGCCACGCAAAATGTAATGCCATAATTAAATTAAAAAAAGACTATGCCGTCCTAAGTGCTAAAAAGTGAGGTTAGTCATCACGTCGGTGTATTTTTCCTTGAGGGCGTCTTCGATCTCTCTACAGTGGTCTGCGTCTCGAGTCTCGATGGTCACTCGCACTCGCACCGAAAAGATGTCCGTTTTGATCCACGCTCGCTCTTGGAAAATGTCTTTTAAGCTGAAACAAATTAAGTAATATATACTTTTATCATTTTTCAGTGTTCCATGGTCGTTCTTTAAAAGATCTCAGACTGTCGAATTATTGTTATGAAAGTTTTAGCTTCGATTCTAAAGTCGTACAAGCCAGTGCCGTAGCCAGAAAAAATTTCGGGGGGGAATGACTTTTCGATTTTTTGAAACGTGTTAAAATTGCACAATTGCAATTTTAACACAAAAACGACACATTAGCATATGTCGTTCAAAACGATGCTTATTTTTCGATCAGAGCGGCATCGAAAGTAAAATAATTATTGAAGCTCAAACCACTGAATATTTCAAAACTGATGGGCCGGCAAGGGTCCAGAAGCTAGCAAACTTGACGAAGATTTTTGACATTATGAGCCGCAATTTCACTAAAAATGTCATTTTTGCTACAAAACAGTTAGAAGGATATTATACAAAACAGTGTACTAAGCAAATAAATAGTGGACAATGCATGTATACATACACATACGCACGCTTCAATGAAACATCAAAGCAAGAAACACTAAGCCACAGAGTTGCAGGGGTCTGGGGGCGGCAGCCCCTAGAAAAAAAATTGGAGAAATTTTTGACTTTTAGGCCAAATTTGGTTCATTGGAGACTGTCGCAAATTTTTTTCGACCGGACCATGGGGACCCTAGTGTAAAATTTCAGTCGGAAATTTTTTTTTTGGGGAGGGGGATTCCCCCCGTTTCCCCGCCCCCTGGCTACGCCCTGGTACGAGCGGAAATGTGCAACACAAGAGTTTATAGCGTGAGAATACAAAACCCCGGAAACCCTACCGTACGTTTTTCAAGTTGTAATTAATTCTTATTGCAATATGAAGGGTTATTGCATTATGATGAATCACACGGAAACTAGAGAAAAAATAAAAAAAGCTTGCAGCCAATCCAATGAGTCAATAAATTATTGCCATCACAACTGCCATTTTAATTGGCCTTACCAAGAGCACATAATAGTGTCTCAATCTATACAGAAGACTGAGACACTCTCCTTCCTGCCTGTGTTCTAGCGCAGGCAGATGCGCTCGTCGATTTCAGGCCACATGTTACGCAGAGAATCTACGCGCTGATTGGACAGCCACATGTTGAACAAACTGTCGCATGTGGCCTGACAACGACCAGCACATCTGCTTGTGCTAGAACACAGGCAGGAAGGAGAGTGTCTCACTCCTCTTCCATATAGAGTGAGACACTATTAGGCACTCTTGGCCTTACCTTGCGCCCTTCTGAGCCAACAGTTTTGTGAGCTCTGCAATGGAGCCAGGCCGGTCGCTGACTGTGGCCACAAAACGCATCAATCGACCGTCCTCGGCCAAACCTCGTTCCAGACATCGGCCCAGCACCGTCGTGTCAATGTTGCCACCGCAAAGAGGAACCACAACTCTGCAGCAAGACACCTTTATTGAATACCGTAATGATTTTAGATAATATTGTTGCTTAATATTGTGATGGCATTTGATAAAATCTTGAAGCTTTGATTTTTTCTGAGGTGGGCGGAGGGACGAAAATTTTCTTTAGCGAATAGCAGCTTATGCACAGTTTATACTAGTTTAAAGTTGTTCGTCAGAATATATTTAGTGTGTCCGTAAACAAAATGTTTGATTAGCTGTTTAGAAAATATGTCAGTAGTCGACATACAATTTTAGGTGTGCAAGTTGGGCTAACAGATGCGTAAAAAAGCGCAAGAAACATCGTTACGACTGTAGCTATTTTTTCTGTACTGGCTTACTCAGACAAGCAATGTCTGACAGACAACAATTTTAAAATATTTGCAGATACAGAATTTCACAGTCGTGTAAATCAGGTCGCTGATCGCTAACTCAAATAGAATCCACTTTAATAAAATATATACTAGCCAAAAACTGAACCACATCGCAGGAACGACATTTGCTAATTTGACGGACTATTTAACATTATATATATATATATATAATAAATATATATATATATAAATATATATATATATATATATATATATATAAAAATATATATATATATAGTTTGATATAGAGTTTGCAGTTTACATGCTAAAACATTTCTGCATAGTTGACGAATTTTAAAGTTGCAGTCTAATTACAAGTTATCAAAGCTATTAACTTTTCTGCAGAAGTTCGTCAAAAATTTTATATACGGACACACGAACGAACACCTGTATGGACAAGTATATATGAATTGGCCCCTTAAGCTCGGTTCATACTCGTCCTTGTCCCTATCGTTTTATCCTTACACGATTCCAAGAAAACAGTCTGGCCAAATAAGCCAACTTTTCGCATGATTACTGCTGAGGTCACTATTCTTGCAGATCGTATGCAAAAAATTAGACGAAACGCTGGTGTCAATTGTTCAGCAGCTGACCGAAAATTGTCCGTGTCCTTCCTTGTCCATGTGTCTTTAAGGAAAAGTATGAACCGGGCTTCAGACTGACTTTTTCCCCTTGAGCTCGGGCAATAGTCCTTGGAGCAACGCTGCCAACCCAGTCGCCCCGGCGCCCTCCACCACCGATTTTTCGTACTCAATCAGCCGCAGGATTGCCAGGGCCACATTCTGCTCCCTAAAACAGACAAATAAGGAATAATATTTACAACCAGATATGTGACAGAAGTAGCATAAAAAACAAAAAGAAACAGAACATGCAAGCATAAATCATAAATGTGCAAGTCAAACATGCACATAATATCAGATATAAATATAGAAGAAGACGTGCAGGTGCAATAAAATAAATAATAGTAACAGTAAAGCAGGGGAAATTTGGGCAGGTAGGGTGCTAACTGCTGAGATGAAAGTAAGCCGAAAATTGCACGATTTTGGGGGACGAAAACCGATGTGACCGGAAAACTCACAGCTCTACAGTCTACGCTAATTCGACCCTCTTCGACATCGCGGAGGGCGGTTTAAGCCTAAGCTGAGTTTAATCCAAATCAGAGCCTGAATTTGAGCAGTTGAAAAACGCACTAACATGTGTGTAGCCTTGCTGTAAGCAAAGCAACATTAATTAATTAAAAATAAATAAATATATGTTTATCGAGGACAAGCTAAGCTTTAAGATATCCGAAATTTCTATATAACCACACATTTGTACACATCTACAGTGTGGACTCCGAGATCATATACTCTTTATTCACCCAGTCACAGACAGTCGTTTATTTATAATCAACAGCGGGACACTGACTTACGTGACTTGCACCATTTTGTCCACATTGCCTTTGGCCGTTTCCAGGGCATTGCAGCCAACAGTCGGCACCGCCAGACCTGTCAACAAGTCAGACCAGACGTGTCTGATTCAGACTGTCTGAATTACACGATCTTAATTTAGTTGCAGGTATGGCTGATTTAGTAACTTTTTGTCTAACTATACGGGCTGGGAGGCAAACATGGTATAAAATTGACGTATAATGACGATTAACAGCCTGAAGTACCACAAGGACGTGCAGCTTTAACCTCGGAGATTGATGCCAAAGCTTGCAATCACCGCACATGCGAAATAAAGCCCGGTTCATACTTGTCCTTAAGAACACGGGGACAGGGACAAGGACAATTTTCGGTCAGCGGGGTAAAGGATTATTATGACTCGTTGGGCCGGGCAGTTTTTTTGCAATTGTCAAGACCAAACAATGGGGACAAGAATATGGACAAGTGTTAACATGCACCTCCACTGTAAACATGCGCAAAGTCGCGTGCACAGAGCTAATGCTACTTCAGCGCCCATGCACCAGATACTACTGCCACCATATTCCTGACACTACTTAAATTAGAAACTGCTATCTCTACATTATAATTCAAGACAGATATCTCGATAGCATTTATTATGAATTACAATCCCAAACTAACACAACTACTAGGTATACAGATACAAATAGTGCGACACCGTTTTTTCAGCAAGGTCACAAAACGGTGAGTATATAAGCGTTTTCGACAATGCTTACGCTTGTTTATACTCTAAGACTTTAGATACACTAATCAAAAAACTTGACGAATTATAATATATTATATTATTTTTTAAAATATATATTATTTTGAATACCTATATACTGTTTCTAATCCAGTAATTTAGTTCACTGACAATAATTCCTAAAGCTTCAGGGAGATTACTATGGGTAAAGTCGGGCTACCTTCACTTTAACCCTTGAAATTGAATTCTAAAAATCGCAGGGTTAATAAACATTAGATATAACTAAATCACTCACGTTAAAGTATATTTTGACCCTTGTTTTGACAATATCCTTAGCCATCAAAGTGGCCTCAATCAGTGGTTGAAAATACCATTTTACCCTCACTTTAACAATGCAAATGGGCTAGATTCTAGGAAGAGAAAAAATTAAAAAAATTTCAGTGATGACAAAAACTATTGAAAACTGAGGGGAACAAGGGTGCCGTTATTACGGCAGCTACTAACTTTATTTTTTACTGTTTGCTTTGACTTGCTCCTTGATCTTGCCTTGACGACTGTTCCTAATTGATAATATTTTGACCGAAACTGCCAGCTCCCAAAATGGCCAGAACACACTACGTATCACCCGGCCAACTCCATATTTTGGTTTCTAAAGCCAAAAGTATGCAAGAAAATGGGGCGGGGTTAAAATACCGTCAGCAAGGGTCGATCCTGTGGCAGTGTAAACTGGGGACCCCGCCTCCAGGGACTTGGCGAAGGAAGGACACGTTTCTGCTTCAGCGCCCTAAAACAAAAAAAATATGCACACATTAAAAAACATAGCATGACCGTACGTGTACGACACGTATTACATGTATGTGTATATAATACGCCTTACATGCATAAACAGTTTAGTTAGGCCGGAGCACTGCAGTACGCAGCTAAAGTCTGACAAAAAAAGATGCGTCAATTACTTATTTTACTAATAACTTCTGCGACTCATTGCTGTACTCTTGATAGTCAAAATCTATTCTTTTCAATAGCATATGTTTCGTTTTCTCAAGTGGTGTAACTATTTCTGTCAGACTTTAGTTTCCTAGGTTCGAAAAAAATGCAGTGCCTGAACAACAATATTTTTAAACTACATTTCAGTCTCACCGTAATTAACATTGAAGCCCATGAGAACTAGTGGGGGGGGGGGGGTGACTTACGATGACTTGTACGTTGGGAAGGAGATACTTGATGGCGAGGGCACATCCCGCGATCAGGCCGCCCCCTCCCACCGGGATCACGATCGCGTCCAGATCCGGAACCTCCTCGATCACTTCCAGGCCCAGCGTGCCTGCCCCAGCAATGATATGGGGGTGGTCATAACTGAAAAAAATAAATATGTAACTATTCTGTGGCGTGTCCGCCCTCGGGTGCGGTGCTCATCTCCGTTACAAAGCCCTGGAGCTTCAGGGCTGTCACTTTAAGTGAAAGGGGGGGTATCCCCTCAAGGCATAATGCCCTACACGGACCCCTGCTGCTGCTGCCTTCCTATGTTATTGTAGTACCAGGGTTTTTTTTTTTCAAAAAATTTTGTGTGCATAATTGTGCAAAATTTTAATTTTAGTGTGCAAAATTTTATTTTTTTGTGCAAAAAGTACATGCGTTTTTTTGTCAATTTAATGGCAAATATACATATTTTTATACCTCTAGAGGTACGTATATACGTTTATATTGTATATGAAATCGTAGAATTGGCAGATTCAGGATTTTTTCCGGGTGTAGCAATCCTTTACTCCGTGAACCATTTCAATTTACAAAAGCGGATGCGGTAGGTCTGCGGGGGTTGGGGGCGGCAACCCCGCAGGAAATTTTTTCAATTTTTAGTTTAAAACGGTGCATTATGAGCTTATCACAGCCCTGTCGGGAACACACAAACACCAAAATGGCGCCCCTTGTGTAAAATTTTGAAAACGGGCACGTTCCGCTTATACAGTATTGTGCATAAAAAAGTTCCCTGTTCGTCGGCGTCCGACGAGCTTCATCCGTCGCGAAAAGTGACCAAGGTTGGCCGGAAAGTGACAACAAAATTTTTCAAAAAGTGCTCCAAAACACATTTCAATGCAAAAAAGTGAAAAATTGAAAATTATTTGTGCGTCACTTTCCGGCCACCGTTCGTCAATGTATACATGCCACATTTTGCTATAGTGGAAGCCAATGAGATTATTTTAATTTGAACAAGACGTATCGAAAATTTTTCCGACAGGGGAATAAGAGCCAAAGCGTCACATCAGATACATGTACACGTGTAGAGGCTTGGACAAAAGACAATAACAAGGGAGACAAAGCCAGTAAGTTGCAGGGGTCTGGGGGCGGCAGCCCCCAGGAAAAATTTTTCGATTTTTCATTCAAAACTGTGCATTCTGAGCTTATCACCGGCCCGTCGGGCACTGTGCATTATTGTGCAAAATTTTAATTTTTGTGTGCAAAATTTTAAAAAAGTGTGCATTTGCACAGGGTTTTGCACAAAAAAAAAACCCTGTGTAGTACCCATTTACCGACCAGATGAGGATGGACTGCTGGGTTGGCACTTGGCAGGAGCAATCTAGCCTTATCTCTTGGTCAAGGAGACTACGTATAACCGAGTAGCTAGGATTCGATCCTCCAACCTTCAGATTAGAAATCGAACGCCGTAACGAGTCCGCCACTATACTATACTAAGAGCGGCGGCTGATTCCAAGCCAGAGCTTAGGCCAAAAGTCAGCCCATTTCTCATGCCGCAGTAGGAAAAGGGTGACCCCGTATGTAGGTATGACAGGGGTTGAAGGTATGAGCCATAGCTAGTGGCTGAACTGGGAAGGAATACCCTTAATTAAACTAAAACTAGTCAAGGTGTAGACGCTTCGTTAGGTCAATATACTTGACTAGCTTTTTAAGGAGGTTACTCTGCACGATTGAGGGTAAGTCTGTGGTTACAGAGTCAAAAACGTTCATTCTACTCTGTTGTAAGCCATGCATTCTCCAACGAAGTGCTGTGGGGTTTCGACATGCAACCTGCATTGCAGCCGAAGTAGTGGGATCCAAGAGACAAATGACGGGCGAAAAACCCATTACCAGTCAGAACCTGGATAAGGGACCGTAGTCCGCCACACTGGCCACGATATAATATGTATATTATATAGAATATTAATTCAAACGTGCATCAGTACAGCATTTTGTTCGAAGCCCACTCCCGATTGACTGCATTCAGACTAGTTTTGAAGCTCACAGGAGAAAAGGCTGCAAAATTGACAATTTTTACAACTGAAACTTCCGCCCAAGCTTACCCATTGACATAAAGCAGTCCCTTTTCTTCAGCGATTGTCATAGCTTTCTCCTTCGCCTGAAACATACAGAGCTTGATGTAAACTAAAAAATTGGAAAAATTGCTGCAAAATTGCTCAATCGTATTTTAAAAAATGCACCATAAGTCAATCTGAAATTACACAAAAAATCTCGTTCACACTCTATCTCTACAAAAAAACAGTTCAACTGACCTCCCCCAAGTCATGACCGTGAATGAGCACATTCGCCCCGTAGCTGCGACATCCCTGGATTTTCATGAGGGGCGCAATGGTTGGCATGACAACGGTGACCGGAATGCCCAGTTGCTGGCCGTGATAGCAGAGGGCCAAAGCGTGGTTGCCTGCGGAGGCTGCGATAACGCCAAGTTTTTGTTGGTCCTAAAGCAAAAATATAGTTATTACAATAATACCCTTCGCACTCAGCTTGGGGTTGGGATATGATATATAACAATATAGTTAGTTTATGTTAGGGTTTTTTTTTTGTGCAAAACCCTGTGCAAATGCACACTTTTTTAAAATTTTGCACACAAAAATTAAAATTTTGCACAATAATGCACAGTGCCCGATGGGCCTGGGATATGCGCAAAATGCACTGTTTTTAATGCCAAATCGAAAAAAAATTCTGAGGGCTGCCGCCCCCAGACCCCTGCATCTACTGGTATAACTGGCGGCATCATCAACGGCGGCAGATTTTTGTACTGCTTCTTGGCAAAAGGCACAATGATTTGCGTAATTGCTGTTCAAATTGCTAGAGTTTTATTTTTCTAAAAATCGTGTTACACATTGTCAAAAACCATAAGTCTCTAGCTCCCCAGACCTCCACAAAATACGGCATCTACCTTTCTAAACTAAATTGTCTCACGAAGTGGGGGGAACTGCTTTGCTCCACCCATTCTGAAAATTTCCTAGATCTGCCACTGATATGATTTTATGTATGTATATATATATATATAACGTAACAAGGGCATACATACCAAGGGGGATGGTGAAAATTTCCGCCCCAGAAATTTTTTACAGTAAAATTTTACACAAGGGACCCCCATTGAATGGGACCCCCCACAAGGGACCCCCATTGAATTTCATGGCCCGGCCGAAAAATTTCCGTTTCGTTTTTTATTAACCAAATTTTGCCCGAAAAATAAAAAATTTCTACATTTTCAGGGGAATGCCGCCCCAGATCCCAGCAATGACCCAGAACAATTCGTAAACAGTTACTGATGAAATGTTTTTCAATGCAAAATTTATTTCAAAATTCGATATGTAAAAGCTCTGGCTTCTTGGGACTGCCGCCCCTAGGCCCCGCAATCACCCAGATTCGCCAACAAAGTGTTGCTTAAAGTTGCTTTTTTAATGAAAATTTTATTTCAAAATTCCACAAAAGCTGTGGCTTTTGGGGGCTGGTGCCTACAGACCCCCGCCAATTATGGCACACACATTTTTGCAAGATTAATTTAAGGAAGGTGGGTCGGCTTCCCTACGCTCAAAAAATTTCTTGGATCTGCATCTGACAGCCATTGTGCTAATGCCAGTAATTTCCAATATTTAGAATTTCAGCACACCAACATAAACATAGCAGCAACCAGCAAGGGTGTATATACCCAGGGTGGACGGATGGTGGGAATCTCCTCTTTTTGGTTTTTATGGTCCGGCCGCAAAAATTTTCTGATATTCACTAATTGACCAAATTTGGCATAAAAATCAAAATTTTTCCCATTTTTTGTGGAGGCTGCCGCCCCCAGGCCCAGACCCAGACCCCTGCGACTCTGTGGCTTACTAAGCCTTGCTATTACATATCTTTCATCAAAGCCTATGCATGTATACACGAGTACATTATGCTGCATTTGCATGTCTACACGAGTATATTATGCTATATTTACTTGTGTTGTATGTCTGGTGTGACGTGGCTTACTATCTTATGTTTTAATTTTTCTGTCGGAAAAAATTCTGATGCGTCTACAGTTGACCAAATTAGGTCTGAAAATTAGAAAAATCGCCAATATTTTTATGGGGGCTGCCGCCCCCAGATCCCTGCAACTTTTTGTTTTAGTAATCTTGCGTTTTAAGGCGTTTTATGAGTGTTAAAATTGCTAAAAAATGCCTTTTCACCCATTACAAAAAAATCGAAAAGTCATTCAAAATTTGTTCTAGGTACGCCACTGATACGTATGTACGTACCTCTAGAGGTATAAAAACGCGTATATTAGCTTCTATACAGGCGAAGAAAACGCATTTACAGTTTGCACAGAAAAATAAAATTTTGCACACTAAAATTAAAATTTTGCACAATTATGCACACAAAATTTTTTGAAAAAAAAAACCCTGGTTTATGTTTAAGGACGAAAAAGTTTTAAGTTTTAAGAATAGCAGGGAAAATTGTCGAACTGTATGCATAGGATAGGTTTATTGCTATTAAATTAATCTAGATTAAAGACAATTTCTGTAAGCCGTCCCCAAAATAGACTAGCAGCAAAAACTTAGGAACAAATCCCATAAGGAAGCTAATTGCGAAAAACAGCCAGCACAAATAGATACCTTTGACAAACGCAACAAAGTGTTTCTTGCGCCTCTTTCTTTAAAACTAAAAATAAAAAGTTCAATTTAATAAAACAATAATCTGGACTGAGTGTGGCTTGCTTATATATATATATATATATATATATATATATATATATATATATATATATATATATATATATATATATATATATATATATATATATATATATATATATATATTTATATTTGTAGTCTAGTGTTACACATATTTTTATTGTAAACATAACATACATATTGTATAGGATAAAACGTTTACGTTGGTTGTAAACTTGCTTCTCTCGAAAGCAAATAAATAACACATTCTGTTATAACAAATAACTTACTTAGTAAGCATGTGAATATTCACGTGGGATTCGTATTTCGTTACCTGCCGGTCATCATGAGAAAGTCTTTTTTAAAATACACTTCCATTCCCAGAAGCTTTGACAGCCTGTTGGCTCTCTGAAAAAATAAAAATGAGATTGACCCACGAACTGGGGCTGGGATTAGCAGCCTATCACAATCGAATACCTACCATTGTGAATAAGATTGGACATAATGATTAAAATATGGCTTCCATATTATCATAAAGGACAATAGTTAAAATAGTTAATAAACATAATAGTAATAATTGATAGTTAATAGGTAATAAACAATAGTTAATAAACAGACTTTCATTTATATGTAATATATATACGTTCGGGAGTGTCGATAAGTTTAGAGGGTGGCGCACACTCACATAGTGTATATATAAAGTATATATCCATGTGCAAATGTATTTTATACAATACTATTTCCATGCCAAATATACTTTTCAGTTTTCAAATAGTTAAATAATACACTCACAGTGCAAGGTGTTCGGACAATGCCCCCTCTCAATTTGTAGGAAGCTGCGCTGACATCCTGAAAAGCGACTTTGCGTGGTTTCTGAGGATCGCACCAGGGGTCATAGAGCTTCTTCTTTGAAGTGGACGGCTGTTGACTTTTTTCTAAAATTGGTGCATAAACAATTAGTGTAAATATTTCGCAGAGAACAGCTATATACATATACATATATATATCTATACATATACACAGGGGCGTAGCCAGGGGGGGGGGGAATGGGGGGAATTCCCCCCCCCCGCAATTTTTTTCCGACTGAAATTTTACACAAGGGTCCCCCCTTTGGTTATTATGGTCCGGCCGGAACAAATTTCTGATACGTCTCCAATTGACCAAATTTGGCCTAAAAATAAAAAATTTCCTCAATTTTTTTCTGGGGGCTGCCGCCCCCAGACCCCCGCAACCTTGTGATTCCCTGTTTTCTGCTTTTGTGTTCCCTTAAAGCGTGTCCACGTGTATATGAGTGCATTGTGCACTATTCATTTGCTTAATA
>JASANF010018659.1:0-153949 GCA_030248245.1 Trissonchulus sp. WLG1_4 | reverse complement strand
CCCTATGGTGCGTTTTGAATAGGGGGGGCATGAGTTTTCTGAGGACGTTTGGGGGATGCTTGTAATATATAGTTGGAGTTATGTAATGTGACAGCATATTATCATTTATTCTGTTAGATTCGATTCAGTTTAATTTAGGGAAGTAATGATTAATTGGTTTAATTGAAGGCTGAAGCCAGCGTGCACTTTTTGTCAAGCCTGGTTCATACTTGTCCTTAAGGACACAGGGACAGAGTGAAGGACAATTTTTGGTCAGCTATCGTGAAGCAGAGAGTCAGTAGTTATTGTGTTTTAGGTCGCGGCGGTCCGTCCCGTGGCGGCATGAACCCGATGGGGGGTCGTGGGGGGCGCGGGGGCATGGCGTCGCGTAGTGGGGGCATGCGAGGGAACCCCAGAGGCGGAGGGGGCAATGTCCAATACTAGCCCACCCCCAAACGCTCCCTCCAGTTCCCCCATGATTTCACCAACACCTCTTTGCGCCGTCTCTGATTGTGAACTGCGAACGCTTATCGGCTACCACACGACTGCATCCTCTGACCTTTGACCCCCCCAGGCCCCCCCTCTGATTGTTGATTCGACCTTATCATGTCATTATTGTTCGTTCAACATCCATCCTGATTTGATTGCCCCCCCCCCTCCCAACCCTGGCCCTGCCCCTACCCTAGCAGCGTGTGTGTCAGACTGGTTTTTGAGGCGTGGCCTCAATATACGTACCTTTTTCTGCAAACTTAGAACCGCTGAACAAAGAATTCGTCACCGGAAAATTCACCACACTTTCCCTGCCCCCTCCCCCTTTTTTCCTTTAATTTTCTCTGCACTGTTATTGTACCAATACTTTTTTCAACATCCACCCCCCCCCCATCCCAGTTTGTTAGTTTTGTTGTTCAGCTCAGTTCTGATAATGTGTTTTTTCTGTTCATTTTGTTTTATTTTTTTTTTTGGGTGGTTTTTGTTTTTCTGTGTGGGTGTTTTGGTGTTTGACTTTTGAGTAGATAAAGTGAAATATATAGTGTGTTTTCTCATTGAACTATAAGTAAAAAATATCTGACACTCTGACAGGCTAGGTATATTGTGAACTGTATTTTTGTACTAGTCCCTTTCTGTTTTGTTTATATGATTTTACCTTAGTTTATATTATCAGTGATAGAACAATACATATATAAATATTTTAAGGGTCTTGTCATTAAACTGCGCTTATTCACATAACTGGCATGTCTAAGTTATACTTGGTATGTCTTAGTAAAGCCCGGTTCATACTTGTCCTCAAAAACATAGGTATATATACAGGGACAAGGAAAATTTATTTGGTCAACTTGTGCGAAGCATTGACTTAGGTTCGGCTGTTTTTTGTCTACATACAAAACTAGACTTGACCATAGATGCACATGGGGGGTAGTTCCCCCGAGGGGGGTGGGGACCGGCAGCCCGCTTATACATTCGGCCCCCCCCTCCCTCAACCTACAACCGTTCGTCCGATGGCCAAAAAAGTGACCCAAAAATGCGTAAAAAATTGAAAAACGAAAATTTTTTCGCCTGCGGCCAAAAAAGTACCCCAAAAATGAGTTAGAAATCGAAAAAGTGAAAGAAAAATTTTTGTAGGGACCACCCCCCCTTCCGCCAAGGGTCGGGCACCCCTTCTCGCCGATTCCCTCCGTGCATCTGTGGACTTGACCCGAATCTTTTTTATGCAAAAATATCACTCGTTTGACCTTGTAGTTTAGAAAGTTGTAGGAGCTGCTTGAGGACAAAATTATACGGACAAATATTAACCGGACAGTATACAAAACTAGTCAAAAGTGGACATACTGGCATAATCATACTGGACAGCCCGTTTTTTTATCCGGTAGGAATTTAAAAGCTACGGTGATATATATAATTGAAACGTGAGCTGTTTATCTTGCCAAATAAGTTTAAATATAACCCGGCAAATCTGATTTCATTAATACGGTTCTCGGTTTTAATGACAAGACCCTTTGATGTTTGTCAAAAGTAGAGATAGAGTGGTTGCAGTTGAACGATTATGTGACGTTTCCATTTGGACAAGCGGCTTTGCTATCCTCTATCTCCACTTTTACAATCGTATTATGCGTATGCAGCAATATTAAAGTGATAATTTTCAGTTTGTTTGAGAGTTTGTTGTTGTGATACTATTTTGTATGCATTAACATAATATCTTACAATTTTTGCTTAAATTTTATTGGTTATTTGAAATTCGTTCTAGCCATTTTTATAAGAATTCTTATAACGGTTATAATTTTTTAACCTATTTTTCATAAAATTATATTTTCATTTGTGTTGAGACTTAGATTATGTTTAGTTAGTTAATAAGTAATGTAAATGTAAAATTGTGGTGTATCGGTCCATTCATACTTCTGTGGCTGTATTCTCAGATCATGAGTAAGCTAGGCTAGAATAAACTGCACCCAAAGTGCAATAATAGTCAATTGGGCTGAAATGTGTACTTTTAGTTTGATTAAATACTATTTAAATACTTTTTAATTATGTTAAATGGGTGATTTTTTACCTCTAGCCAACGTTAACGTACATTTACCAGTGCGTAAAGATAGCCTAATTTACATATCGCTGATTCTGAGAATACTCCACTTGAGCTATATGAATTTTCGAAGTTTAATTTTTTTATTAATTAATTTTAGTGGAACTTCCTGTATATATGTAGTAGAAGATAACTTTCTACTTATCATGTCAAAAAAAGTCATGTGATTTTTTTGAAGTATGAATCGGTCCTGGTAATTTTTGTTCTGAGAAATGTGTGTTATACGTATATTATATCTGCATTGTAATATATTGTTAAGTTTGAAATTTATATTATTACTTTCTGTTAGCAGCTTGTCAAAAAGTAGGATCCAGTGCCGATGTAGTAAAAAATGAATATGAAGTTTTTTGAATCTGAATTTAGCTTTGACCTGCTGTTGTGTGTGTGTGTGCGTAATTTTTTTGGCTGTAAACTTGTGTTTGAGTTATTTTACTTTTTAGTTTAGGCTTAACTGATGATGCACAGACGTTAGGCTTTTTTTATAATAATGTGGTCCAGCTGTGACTTATGATGCAGTTTGTTACTTCACGGCGACGGTGTCACGTGACCTGAGCCTGGGGAAGCAACAAACTGCATGATGTCAGAGCTAGATTCTTTTTCTTTCAACAAAACGTATTTAGCATACTAAATTACCAAGTGTCTTTTTGTTGGCAATGCAAATACGTTTTGTGTCTGCAACCATTTTGCTCATAATATGGTATATGTGTACTGTTAGATTTTAATGTAAATTTAAATATTTTGTATTTTTCTACATATTTTCGCGTTATACTAATATTGTTGGGTTTTAGGTTTTTAAATTTTTCTAAATACTATTTTTGGTGACATCTAATATGAATAGACTGATTCGGATTCTTACTTTTTTTATAGGTCGAGAATCGAGAGTCGAATATATACTTTTTCGAATTTTTTTTAAAGAAATTTAGAAGTATGCTAATAATCGAAGAGTACATGTTATTGTGTCTCATTCTCATAGCAAAAAAGCTACTCCCAAGTGCTTTGAGTTATGGCTCATTTTATTTTTTGACTAGTGCTTCTGCCTGCGCTTCATCAAAAACAGTGTTATGGGAGTGTTTTCTCTTCTTCTACAAAATTGAGACACTATCATGTACTCTTGATAGAAGTAAAGGTCAAGGTAGGAAATCCGGTTCTGTTTTTTGCCATTGCTAATGTTTTTTGCATTTCTGTCTGCACCTAAGCCTGTATACAATGCCTCATTCTCAGAACTATGATGCTTTTAGACGTCGTAAAAATGCTTTATTGCACAGTTTTCTAGCATTGCAGCGGTTTTTTGAAATATCGAAGAAAGGGCCAGGCTTTTTTTAAGCAACATCAGTTCTATGATGTACGTTAGTAGAATAATAATATTAATATTACTGTTTTCTTTTGTTTAATGGTAATTTCTTTTCTGGATTTTCATAGAGTAAGAGTATTAGACGTAACAACTTTTTGGTATTAATACACATTTCTCACGAGAGCTTAAGTTTATCAAATTAATCCGTCACTATTGCATTTTGGTTGGTTAGGTACTTAAGTAGTTTATCATCACTTACGGAGGTTTTTTATCTGAAAATAGATGAAAATCAAGTAGGTTGTTACTTTACTTTTCATTAACTTTTTACATTCTAATTCTTTTTTCGAGTAAAGACTTTTACTGAGTTGAAATATTTTTACAGTGTTGACGGGCTAAATTTTTTTTAAAATTTTCACTATTCGGATTTCATTATTTTTTTAAATTTTGCAGACTATATGGCGTAAAGTTTAAAGTTGGCTGAAGTATTCTATAGTTCGATAACACTGCTAAGAATTCAACTAGTGCAAGAATACGGGGTAATGGAAAGTTTCTGGACCAAAGTGTAAATTAGTTTTCAAGCAGCTTTTTTTAATTGAAACTAACTAGGCGAATTGTGTATTGTCACTTTTTAATTAAATCCATTTACTGTACTTTATGGATGACCCACCATTATAATTTCCCTGTAAATGCTGTTTCCTTGTGTACTTCATTACATGTCAACTATTTTGCTGCTGATTCAACTACTATTGGTAGAAACTGTTGGTTGTCTAACTAACTTGATTATCGAGTGTTCATTATTGTTTCTTATAGTGCCTCAGTCATTTTCTGTGAATGTGTGTGTGTGTATGGGTGTGTGCGTGTATATGTGGTGGGGCTGGAACGGGAGGGATATTTGAAAATTCGTTTTTTGCAGTTTGTTTTTTCGTGTTATTTGTTTGCAGTATGTTTGTTCTAATTCTGGTGTTAGGTTGTCCAACCGTGATTGTGTTTTTATTATGAAATTAAATTCCTCAAGTTCACATATTTTTTTATACTAGACATTTTTTATATTCTGATTCTGATAGCTTTTCTGCTTTTTTTACTGATAATCTATTCTAATGATTGGATTTCGGAAACTTAATCCAATCATTCAAGCTAATGCTAGAATATTCCGTATTATATGACTTGCTGCATGCTCCCCTTTTATACTAATTGTTTTTTCAGCAGACAACTAAAATTTTGCTTTAACCAACACTCATTGAAAATAGAAATTGATTCTGCCAACTGATGTTAAATTCTTTTTTTACATTTTGAACTTTGGTAAATTTGTAAATTACGTTTTACAATAACTTAACTGGTGGGTTAACTTCTGATTTTATTCACTGTAGTATAATTTATTATTAAAACTAGTTGTCTGCTTTTCACGACTTTTGTTTCTTTGTTTGCACCATAATGCGGTTTTTATTTAACACGTCCCCCCTTATTGCAAAGCCTGACTGTAACATTTCATTTTTCGTGTGTGGTGGGGGGGGGTTGACTTGAACGCCATGCTCACAGGTGTCTTTTAAAGCGTCGATTCTTTCTTGCGGCGTATGTCCGCTTAGCCGGAAAATTTACGAAAAACGCCATGGAGCTTGAGCGGGCGCACACGCACGCTGCCTACGGCATTGTGATGAAATAATGCAGCAGGCAGTGTGAAAATAGAATGCTCGCGTTCATGCGCCCTCGTGTGAATAGGCCTTAAGGGGACAGCGCTCTGTGTTATTTTTGCTAGAACATGAAAGCCCTTAATTTTGTAAACAGTAACTGTAAATTATCGCAAATACATCTGTGAGCATGCTACGTAACCTTTTGCGTTCTTTATTTTTCGCTTCACGTATTTTTCTGTATTGTTTCTTTTAAAAATATTTCTTTTGTGTGTATGATTGTGCTTGTATGACTATCTTTTTGTTTTATGGAAGCTAGGAATATGTTGAACCTTTGCATACTTACTGGGAAATTTCAGCTGTAGATGTTTCTCTAAATTTTTTTTATTAATTTTTTGTTTCTGACAAATTTTGCTGCAGTTTTGAGCTTAGATATTAAGTTTTTTTGTATTTGAACTGCTTGGTGTCTCTCTGTCAGTTTTGTTAGAGACATTTGAAACTTTATCAGTTTGCGATGAGTGCGCTTTTTCCGTGTGATTGTCTGCTCGTATTGCTGAAAATAAGTTTGGAATGTAAACTTTAAAGTCTCCGAACATAACATCATGAGAGGGTTGGAAGGGGAAAAGTACCGTAAAGGACTTAGGGAGGATGTTTGCCCCATAAGACTAGCTAGAAGCGATCACAGCTAGTCCAGATAACAAATTGAAGTTTCTTCAGTACGTACTCACTTGGTCGTAGTGTAAATATCGACCAATAACCTTTTATAGTATATCCAGTATCCACTATTGGATTTCGTACAAAATAGACACAAAAACCACTCAATTTATGTGGGAACATGAGTTGATGCATGTAGCATAATTCGTACAGTTTCGAAGATATATAAGACTGTAATAAGGGTCGATTCATGCTTACAGCCATTTGCCATTTGCAGCCGTTAAGTCTGCAAAATTTCGAAATAATCACGCCACAAGCTGATCTTAATCACGTGGGAAGTATACAGCTGTACGGGCAGACATTGAGCATGTGTGTGTGTGTGCGTGTGTGTGTGCAGTCAACCACGGGTCTAGGGACCGAGCGGAGGGGGCGGGCTTGTGCTGTTTGCCTGAGTGCAGTTGTGCGTTCGATGACGCCGCCTGAAATGCTAATGTTTTAAAAATAAATGTTACTATTATATGCGTCTTGTAGTTGGCTAGGAGGGTTGGTATTGGTACTGTAGGGTATTTTGGTGGTTCAAAAAACAAGCGAGTGGCTGCTTATACTTACTTGGGAGTTGGGACTAAGACGTAACAGGAAAAGTCTGGCCGTTGTGTAGTGTTACCGTATCTTACATTATTCTTGAAGCCTAGTCTTGGCTCTGAATTTCAAAGAATAGGAACACGGTTCGAGAAAAATGTCAGAATTAGAGAATCGGGCAGTATTATGTAATAAAATCATAAGTTTTACCCGATGACTTGTGAAGTCCACCAGTCGATAAAATAATTTTGGCGTCATTACTTCTCGTTCTCATTGCAGGTTTAAGGTTTAACGCTTCAATCACACTGGCAGTTTAAGGTTTAACGATATTTGAGTGTTGTAGTGTTCCTTGGCTGGATTCAGAAGCTCCGCCTACCCACAGCTCGCAGCTGATTGGCTGAAACCTTAAACTAAAAAGTTGAAAATTTTCAACATCAAACCTATGCAGTGGGAATTAGGGCTGGGCACGGTTACAAAATCACTATCCGTGTACACGGTTAGTTTCGAAGGCTAGTAACCGCGTGTACACGCTAACTAACGGTTACTGCAATTATCCGCGTGTACACGCTAATTATCCGTGTAACCATGTAACCGTTTACACGCTAAGTATCCGTGTAGCCGTGTAAACGGTTACTAAACGGTTACACGGTTACTAACCGGTTACACGGTTACTAAACGGTTGGTTACTAAACGTCAAGAAGCAGAGGGAGTGGGGAGGACTGACCAAGGGAAGATGCGAACCACCCATCTCTAGATCTGCAGACCAGCAAGGTACCATATGAGCTACTAGGACTATGCTGAGCTGTCAGTATAAATGCCTTTATATATCTTGAAGAATATAGCCTGCACACAAATGCGTATATGTATATGAATTAACACACAGGCAAATCGCTTGCGCACGATTGTTGGCTAATTTGCATAAATCCAGCAGCCAAGCGAACATTTTTCTTAATGGGTACACGAAGTCGGAAAACGGATAGTGTAACCGGTTACACTCTTCGTTTAGAGTAACCGTTTTCACTATCCGTTTAGAGTAACCGGTTACACTATCCGTTTAGAGTAACCGGTTACACTATACGTTTAGAGTAAACGGTTACAGTATCCGCGGTTACTGTGTCTTAACGTGTACACGCTGTAACCGCTAGGTAACCGCGGATAGTGACCCCTAACCGTGTACACGCTAAGCTCAGCGTGTACACGGTTACACGCGTGTACACGGTTCGTACCGTGTAACCGTGCCCAGCCCTAGTGGGAATGTGCAATATGCTCAAATCATATTCTACGTTAAACCTTAAACCTGCAGTGGGAAACGGGCATAAAGCCCGGTTCACACTTCGTCCGAACTCTGAAGTCCGAAGTCTGAAACCGAAGTGTTTTTCTGTTCATGCTTCAATCCGAAGTCCGAAGTCTGAAGTTCGATTCCGAAGTCGGAAGTTCGAAGTCCGAAGTTGTATCAGTTCTCACTTTTTCCGAAGTCTGAAGTCAGAAGTTGTATCAGTTCTCACTTTTTCCGAAGTCTGAAGTCAGAAGTCCGAAGTGGCTGTCTGAAGTCCGATGTCATTTTCCGATGTCAGAAGTCCGAAATCCGATAATTCTAGCAGTTCACACTTTTTCCTGAGTCCGAAGTCTGAAGTCAGTTGTCAGTTTCCGAAGTCAGAAGTCTGAGGTCCGAAGTTGATGCTGTTTTTACTTGATCCGAATTCCGAAGTCAGAAGTCCAAAATGGGGTCCGATGAGTCCGAAATGAAAGTTAAAATTGGTTTAACATTTTCCGATGTCCGAAGCCAATCAAATTTCAGCCCCGTTGTATTTGCACACTCCTGCTTGGATATAAATTGGCTGATTTTTGTTAATCCATACATAAATTTGTCGTTAGATAGGGTACCATTTGCGTCACTGAATTGCCAACGATTACAGTTTACAGTATGCATCACCTGATTAAGTGGCCAATCCCCCCCCCCCCCCCGTTGACCAAGTTGTAGAACACTACACGGGTCGGATTTTTGGTAGTGGGCTTGTGTTCCAAATAAGGGCCAACTAGTTCGCAGAGAAAGTCAATTTTTTCTGGACTCATTCAGAATCACGGAAAAAAAATCTATCAGGATACTTCAGCAAATCCTTAATCAGTGCGTGACACTAGCGAAGTTTCGGATATCGAGTATTAACTGGATGAACCGCAAGCCGAGTGCCGACGACAATGGAGATTTCGACGTCGGCGGTAACCATAAGACCAAGTCAAAGCAAAACTTTGCAGAATTTTGAAATCCATTGACAAAAAAGCAACAAAAACACATCAGTCTGTCCGATTTCTAGTTTCGGATTTCGCACTTCAGACTTCGGAAACTGACTTCTGACTTCGGATTTCGGACTGAAGTATGAACAGCTGTTCATACTTTTAGACAACAATATCGGACTTGTTCGGACTTCTGACTAAAACTTCGGACTTCAGGTTTAGACATCGGACTTCAGACAAAAGTATGAACATGCGTTCAGTGTTCACTCTTACAACATCAGACTTCAGACTTCGGATTTCGGACTTCAGACTTCGGAAAAAGTCTAAACCGGGCTTAACTCTGCCGGTGAATGAACATGCGGCAATAACTTATTTGCGATTTGGTTTTGAGGGAAACTGGCTCTGTCTGGATTAACACAAAAAACAGGAATAAATTTTATTCCACAAATAGGACAGGTATATAATATAATCTGTTAATATTAAATAATTAAAAAGCACAACGATAACAAAAATAACACAGCATACACCATTGAAGGAACACCATATAGCTACATATCTTGAGCAATGAAAATGTTTTTGCACAAGTAATTATACAGAAACTTAAGATCTTGGTCAGATGCTAAGATATTTTTACACCATTATTGGTATGTAGTAACTTTCTGAGGTGTAAAACACAGCATGCAAACATTTAACGATTTGCTTTACTGGATTGGCAGAATAAATAATCTCTTGCTCAAGAAGATTATGTTTAGAACGAGCAGGCAGGATTCAATAAAGGGTCGATTCACACTTACAGCCGTATCTCCGTTTAGCCCGCAAAAGTACGAAAAAGTCAAACATTATGTTGTAATTATTGGGCTCTCCTCGAAAGGCTCAACACGTGTGAGGTGTGTGGGTGTTTCCCACGATTAACATGATTAATATCAGGCTTAGGCTCAGTTTAATATTTTTTGGTGTGATGAGCCTTGCAGGAACAAAAGCCACGTCTTCGACGTATTATGCAGCGATTTATACGACTGCAAGAATAGGAATAGCCACGGCGCCCAACCAACATTATTAGTAGCACAAACAAAAATCGCATGTAAGTTGACAATTTATACAGGGATAAGAATTTGGCACCAAAAATAGACTTAGCAAATAATACTGACACAAGCACAAGTGGTGGTGCATTACACGGATAAGTGGTCTTTACATTTAAATACGCAATACCTAATTTTAATAAATTTTACAAATGTATTACATAGTACTTAATATTATATACTATCATACATAATAATTCGGTATTTTTTAGCTTAAAAACCAGACTCAAAATGCATAAATAAATATCAAATCCTGAACGGCAATGGCATATAAATTGATAGGCTATTAAAATAAATTACCTGACCCCTCTAAGAACGTCTAAAATTATCTTAGGTCTAGTCAGAAATAATATAATTCAATAATTTCTAAATGGCTTTAAAATATGTAAACAGCTATATGACATAAAATTCTGTGATTCACACATATTGAAAAATATAAAATATTAATACATTGAACAAGAAAAATATTGTACAACAGAAAGAGATTAGTCACAAAATAAATGTACAACTTCACTGAAGCAGCAAAGCAGCCGAAACCATGTCACAATACAAATTAGCAAAAAACACTTAGTAGGGTCAATTTCTAATGGGTCGATTAAAATTAAAGCGGGTCTATAGGCGGCTTCGATTAAAATTTTTTTGCCTAATAACGTATGTCAACGTTAGGGTTGATACATACTCACAGCCGTAAGTCCGTTCAGCCAGTACAATAACGAAATAATCACGCCACAATCTGGTCTTATACATTATAACTGGTGTGATTATTTCGTCATATTGCCCAGTGAACGACAAACGGCTGCAGTATGAACTGACTCTTACCGCAAACAGTAGCACGACACACGTACATATTTTGGATGGCACTAAAGTATAGAGAGAGGATCTGAAATATTGGCAAAAGAAATTTTAATCGAATGCGTTTGATCCATTTTAGAAATTGAACCTTAGTTTGCACAACAGCATTATATGGCAGATAAAATTAAATAAAACTCTACAATAGAAACACAGATGGAGCCGAAAAGTTACAGCAAATTCACAATACAACCAATTATTGCAAATAAATCACTAACTGCAGCATATTATTTGCTCTCCCCCTGTGCTGGCAGAATTTACGAAAAATAATGTTGTACTTTATCTGCTAGGTATACAAATTTGTTTTAACTGCTGAAATAGGAAAAATAAGATAACACTAAGCCAGAGTGAAAGAAAAAATTCTAATGTTATTTAAAAAAAATGGATGTAAAAATTTTCGATTTTATCGTTTTAAGACGTCGATTTTATCTGCGGTAATTTAAAAAATTCTAATCAAACAAACAAAAGTTGGAGCAGAAACTACTATAATTCCTATTAATTACGAATTAAACCACCTCATTTCCGACGACATATTATTATAGTCAGGAATTGTTTCCGACTGTAAATTGACGCAAAAATTTCAACTCAAAACAATATTATTATCTATTCTCAAACTAGAAGCTAAAATAAGTTCAGACCATTAATTCTCCCGTTAAGAAATTGGGCCTTCAGATTTCCGTGGCGTCATACTATACAGAAGACAAAAATAATGCATTTGGTTGGCACTAATTTGTGTCAAACAAGACTGGAATGCATAAAGCCAGTCCAAGGCTCGATTTATTGAAGCACAGTGTTCGTCGTTGAAAATGATCGTCAGTGAAAAAATTTGGACTGACTTAAACATGAATTATCGTTAATGTACTCCGTTAAAAATGATCGTCGTTGAAAGTTCACCGTTGAGTGCTTTGCTGCTCAAACTTAGAACATGAAAACGTTCTAAACTGACAATAAGCTTTGTAGTTTGTTTGAAAAATTTCAACGGCCAACATTTCAACAGAGATGGAGACATCCGTTTAAATAAGTAACAAATTTAAATCCGCTATGAAATTAAATTTTAGACACTACCCATGGACTGTCTTTTATGTCCTGTCCCATCCACAGAGGGGACAATATTATGTTAACCCGGCGGCTAGCAATCGGAAGAGTAGAGATTGGACGTGAACAGTTCGCTATAATCTGGCGGATTTCGAGTCTGACCCGCAGACGAGACTAAAATCTCTTTTTCGCCCACCGTGATTGGCACTTTCTGAAAAAAAACATAAGCAAACATACCTAAAATTCAACAGATAACAATTAATACAAACATAATTACAAAAAACAAACAACCGATACGTATACTATAGTATGAAACATCAGAAAATAATGTATTTATATTTTAAAAGGATTTTTCTAAAGTATTATCTACAAAAATTGCTATGTGTTTCAGGTCATGCAAATTGCAAAATGGTCATATTGTGTCTAAAGCTTGTTACTAGCTGTTACTACCATTCTTCTGCTATGAGGTATTTTCAACGTGATAGGGTCCAGAAGTCTTCAAAAGTGGACTGTTTTGCGATGAAGACCATCATCATTAAGCAAGCTATGTCTCAGCAGCCTTTTGAGTACATATTAAAAGCCAAGTCATATTTAACAAGTAGCAAAAATTATAAATCCCATCAAGAGCATACAATATGTGTAAGGGGGAAATGGGGAGCACCCACCTCCCCCCCAAATCAAGGGGCCGGGGGGGGGGGTTCCCAAAAGTTGGGCACAAGCACAATAGTAAAAAAATTACTTTTTTCGAAAATTTTGCAAAAATTCGGGGTATTTTAGGTCGATCACGGAGCGAGAACCCCGAAATTAGACCGGAAAGGCCATTTAAACCTCAAAATTTTGATCCCATTAAGGTAGCGCTCAGCAACAAAACTCATGTTTGGCGCTCAGCTCATGCAATAAAAAGCAATACCACTTTAATTGTACATCAAAGAGACATCAAAAAACCTATTTGCAATACAATTCAGCACGTCAATGTGAATGTGTCAAATTTTATGACCATGTCGAATTTCCTATTCACACTAATTTTGTTTTTGACCTAGACCTAGCTCATCGAATTTTCGACCAATTTTGACGATCTTGGTATCGATAGAAAGATCTTTTAAAAATCTAGACGTGATTGATCTTTGATTTTTTATTTCTATTTTTGATTTTGCAAAAAATCTATTTTTCAAAAATCAGTTGTGTTTGAGCGACTACAAAAAGTGCTGCGAGCCCAAATTTGAAAATAAAAAAACTTTCATGTCTGCATTTATATTCTATCTTTCATTGTGCAAATTTTCAACTCGATCGCAATCGGCAGCTGGGACCAGGTCCAAAAAAAGTAGTCGATTTCGCTACGCAAAGATGTCAGGTTTGCCCACACGTTTCACTTTTTCAAAAATTAGACCTTCCCTAGGACTGCATATTTCCGTTGAAAAAGTTACCAAAATCCATACTCAATTTTTTAAGAAATTAAATCAAAAAATTGACATTTTCGAAGATTTATCAGTTTTTTAGGTTTTTCATTTTTGATTAGCTATTTTCATGGCTAAATAACTCAGCAAAGCTTTTACGTATTCGTATGTTTAATACATCAATTTATAGCTAAGAAACAGCATATTTTGGTGATAAAAGTAATAATTTTATATTGAAACAAAACATTTATGCTACGGCTACAAAAATGTCCAAAAAATTCAAAAAAATTTTATCACAATATGCACACCAAATCAAAGCTCTTTTCATTCTGAACAACTTTCCTTCAAGACATTATGGTCCGAATGTCGCTGAAAAAAATTAAACGCCAATGTCGGTTGCCCTAAGCGCCACCTTAAATAATGTGTGATGACGAGCAAAAATTAAGCAGCTGACTTGACTACATCTTAATTGCTCTAACCGAACACCATGCCTAAACCCAGAAAAAATAAGTCCAGTCCGTTTAATTCGATAAAAGAATGGTATATACCCCTGGCACAGTCTTAATAAACAGACTGTCTGCTGACCTGATGATAAGTGACCAGCTCCCAGAGAGATTTGTGGACAATCTGGTTGGTGCCCAGAAACTGATAACCCGTCGGGATGCGTTCGATGAGAAAGTGTTTGACCTTGTCGCCCGTCTGGTACGACAGCGCGTAGCCCCAGATCCGCTCCGAGACGCGTACCAGAAAAGCACCGCGCGTCCGTCCAGTCAGCAACTTTTCTGCCTCCTGTCGCGCTATTATGCCTGTAAAAAATCAAAACATTAATGGCACCAAGAGTACATAATAGTGTCTCACTCTATATAGAGTATCTTCTATATAGACTGAGACACTACTCTTGATGGCAGATAAAGGTCCCGTTGGGACTTGGGAGCAAGATTTCGGGACTAACCTCGTCTCAGATTTCATCCAATGGGACAGGCCCGCGCAAGAAACTAAACATTTTAACCTGATGGCTGTAAAATGCTCCAAAAAGTAGCACCGAGCCGAAAAGCCACAAACTGGGAAAAACAGTCAAAATTCGGTCATTTTTACGCACAAATTAATGTGAAATCGCACAAATTAATGTGAAATATTTACGTTTATAGAAGTTAGAAACAAGCAAAAGTCAAGACAGCACCCCCCACGTAGAGACCCACTGTACATAATATTCGGCTACGTTAGGTTAGATGGAATGCTAGCGAAGCGTACCATGGAACCAGGGAGCGACTTCTTTGGTTCTGGGATCCATGCCGGCCCCCAGCGGTCGTTCTTCCCGTAGGAACCATTCCACAATCACTTTACGGCTCTCAGGCTTGCTGGGACGAGGTAGTTTCAGACTAAAAAATAAAAAACACAATTATACAAGTTAGAACAAAAATGGCAAAAAAAGAAATGAAAAAATATGTAAAAAATGAAATTAACCGTTTAACCATAGCATAGCGCGAGTTTGAAGCCTTGAACTCTATGAGCCCCTAGTCGCGCGTGAACCCTATAGACAGAACTGTACCACAAAAAATCAAGCGCTATACTTTTTTTCCGTTAAGCCCAGCTAGTAAGTACAAATGACAAAATTATTATAATTGTGCACAGTCTGACTAAAATAGCTGAACCCTGAGACAAAACAGTTGGCATAATTTTTTACTATTATAAAATAGACTATACTCTTAACGAATGAAATTCATTTTTTACGCAATAAAGGGACATTTTTCTATAGTTACAAAAGTCCAGCTATTAGAGTCAGTTAGGTACATGAGAAATGACTGTGAAAATGAATGTACCTCTGAGAGCGATTATGAGATTGCAACTCGTGCAGCGCGGTGAGAAGCGAGGAGGACGTTCTGAGCGAGGCGGATCGGTGCTGCTCGCGAGCTCGTCGGGCGATCGCTCGGATCTGCTCTTCGGCGTGCTTCGCCTTCCTCTCTAAAACCTGCTACTATTAGGTCCGATTCTTTGGCCGTACTCAGGAGCTTACTCTTGTCCACAGATGGGTCTGGGGGGGCAAGAGCCCCCCAGATTTGAAATCCTGGGACAAGCCCCCTCAGATTTGACCCATCGGGACAAGCCCCCTCCTCCCTCCTCCTTGGTGCTGAAAAAGGGTGCCCGAAAACTCAAAAATTCCCTGAGATCACTGTAAAATGCTTCCAAAAATGATAGAAAAGGGAAAAACCACTAAAACCATCCAAATTTTGCCAAAATTTCTCATTTTAGGCAAAAAAATTTTTCGAACAATTTTTGCGTTGTTGTCAGTTAAAGTCCCCGAAAAGTCGGGACAAGCCCCCTCTAAAATTTCGGAAGATCCGGGACAATCCCCCCAGACCGAGACCCTGTGTACATGTATCTCCTGTCCAAGCAAATGGATTACCGATCATACGCAGTCATGTGGAAATGCGGGTGTCCTCTCTGGGGCGGGAAGCCCCGAATATACTCGCAAAAAGGGGGCAAAAATGGCATTTTTATGAATTTTAGAAATTTGGTCAAAATGGTCGCAACAGTTTTAAGCCAGTCACATTTTTATGATCATACGCGAGAATTTGAGACTAAACAAATAATCTAACAGAAAGTGCAGTACGTTTTAATACCGAAGCTTACAACGTTAGTAATTTTCAGGCATGAGTTTTACACTTATTTAATCCGACTGACACAAACTTGATAAATTGCCTATATTCGGCATACGGCTAAAGACTGACCAGAAATTGCTGACCCTGTGAGTCTGACCAGAAATTGCTGACCCTGTGAGAAAACAGGTGGCGTAATTATAGTTGTGGACTACTCGCTGTACTCTTGATGATAGCAATATATTTTGTTCTTTTCGTAATGAAATCGCGTGTTTCTTTTTGTCTCAGGGTCCAGCAATTTTTGGTCAAACTTTAGTTTACGTACTCCCGATTACGACTCCAATATTTATACCGACCCTGTTCCTGCCACGCTTTCTCCGTCTGCTCCTTCTGCATCTCCGCCTCTTTTTCCGTCTGCAGGCGGGCTTCTTTCAGCGACAGATAAATTTCTGATTCCCGTTTCTCCTGCTCTTCTTGAATTCGTCGATCCGCCTCGGCTTTTAATCGCTCAGCTAATCGATCCCTCTCCTGAAATTAATCCTGGATTAATTTTTCTAATTAATTAATTAAATGGATTAAATTGAACTTTGCTGTTGAAGCAGGGGAGCACCGGGAATTTTAGAAATATGAAGATGCTTTATATGTAGATTTGAAGGTGATTTACAGGTGCTTTTCGAAACTTTTTAATGAATAATCACATAATATGAAACCAACTTCACCATATCACCGCAAAATATTCATATCATATCGTAAATTCATATAGTTAGCTGTACAGCGCACAATCAAATATAAACTCACAGAAATTTACCACAGCAGATTTAGATTCTCTTACACTAACTCAAGCATCCTCAGGTCACGTTCACCTAATTAAAGTTTCGCCAAACTACTTAGCTCAATCCAAACTATTGGAACGTCTTAGGCTTTCAGTACCAAAGTGATTTCCTCCTCTCGTCTTCTCTGCTCTTCGATTTCTCGTTGCATGCGTTCCTGCGCCGCCTCACGCAGTCTCTCCTGTCGGTCCTGATCGACGGTGGGGGGCAGGGGCGTGAGGGAAGGCTTCGGGGTGGCCGGGAGGGGCGGGGGTGCGGGGCTGGACGACTTGTTGTCTCTGAAAAAAAACACTAGAAGTATAAAAACTAAAAAAAAATAAAAACAAGCAATACACGCTATTTAGATCAAACCTAAATCCTAGTTTCTTTTCTCAGCTTCACATGCCTCAGACAAAGACATCTGAGTTATTATTATTATAGAATTATTATCATTAGTTCTGGAACTTTCATCGTTGACCAAAAAAGGGCAAGGGCAGAATTTTTCCCGTCTCATAAAGCACCGCTGGTGCCTTCGTTATGTATATATTATTAAAATAGCGCATCATTTTGCACAATCGAATATCGAAACCCTTTTAAGGTCCAAAGGTATATATATATATATATATATATATATATATATATATATATATATATATATATATATATATATATATATATATATATATATATATATATATATATATTGTGTTATCTTTAGCTAATGAAATATCAAGTAGATATATGTTATCTACCTCAGTTGCTGATATAGTTTCCAAGCATCACTGTTTTCGCCCGGCGGGGCCAAGGGGGGCTGAGCGGGCGGGGGGTCAGGGGTCTCTTTGAGGGGCCCAGCGGGGGGGGCCTGGGGGATGACCGGGTTGGCCGCCAGAGCCGCTAGCACCCGTTTCTCGCGCTCGGCCTCCTCTTGCTCTTGACGCAGCTTCTCCTTTAGTTCTTCTTCCTCTTTGCGTCTAGAAACATTTCGTTCGGCATTAAGAGCAGACAGTTATGTGCACGAGGGCTGAGGAGGGGGGTTTGTTCGAACTTTTATGGGGGCTTGTCCCGACTTTTCGAAGATTTGGATTCAGAACAACTGAAAAATTTCCAATCCACATCTATATTTTCACCCACAACTGTGATTAATAGTGGGACGGGGACAAGAGTAAGAGCCGACTAACTCCATAAATCAACTGAAGTCTTGAACGAAATGAACGGAGTTAGCTTTTCACTACGTTCCTCAAAGGACCAAATATTGGCTTAAATATCAAATACGTCTATACCTGAGTCGTTCGGCCTCCTGCTCAGCCAGTCGCCGGGCCTTCTGGTGCACCTCCTCCTCGAGTATCTGGTCGATGGGTTTGTCGTCCGCGTGCTCGCCCATCACCCACACCCAGGGCTCGCCGTCAGTCCCCCGCAGGAACTCCACACGACGATCTGAGACAGGAGAAACTATTGGTAGTTGGCATTAAAATTTCATTGAGATCGAAGCATTATATATAAGAGAGAAGGTACTGGCAGAAGAAACCCCGGTCAAGATTCGGCGGGGGGGGGGAATTATTTTTGCCCATATTTCGCTTCATATCCCATCTTTTAATAAAAATATGAAACCCCCATCGTCAAAATAAAAATCTGAAGTGAAATTATTGGTGTTAAAACCCTTAGGGGTCGAATAAGTCGGAAAAACGGCATTTTTTCGACTAATGATCCGGAGTCCCCCTATATCCCCGAAACCCAGGGGGGGTCAAAATTAAACGCTCTTTCCAATAGGCTAGGTTAGAAGTTTGTAGGATGTAAGCTTTAGCTGGAAATCAAACTTTGTCCAAAAATTAAACTTTACATGAAATTTTTTGCGCAAAATTGGATTTAGTTAAAAATACTGAATCAAATGAAAACCTGCTGTTGAAAAAATTTTGCAAATCGGTTCAGGCTTTGAAAAGTTACAAAACTTTTTCTGAAGCTACCAGGATCAGGCTGATTGAAGCGTTACAGCGCAAGTAAGGTTTAGTACGAATTCCGGGCTATAACCACAAAGTTTTTCAAAATATGAAGCTAGTTGGGGTTTTTTAGCGCGGTAAAGTTATTCCTGATGCTTCTTAGCGGGTTTTTTCTTGAATTTAGGCCTCAGGCTTAGGCTTAGTGCTTAGGCTTAGTGCTTAGGCTGAGGCTTAGTGCTTAGGCTTAGTGCTTAGGCTTAGGCTGAGGCTTAGTGCTTAGGCTCAGGCTTAGTATTTGGGTTAGGAAAGGCTTAGTCTTAGTTGCTTGCATCAAATAAAAGGATATTTGCTACTGTGGAATGATAAATGGGTTTTAACCAGGGTTGGCAAGTCTCGGGTTTGCAACCGAGACCGAGACCGAGACCGAGACCGAGACCAGGCTACCGAGACCACCCAAACGAGACCTACGAGACCGAGACCAGCCCTTGGGGGACCTTTTTTTCAAGCTTCAATTTCAAAATTTTTAAGATACTTTGAATTATGAAAAATTTGTAATTAAATTACAAAAAAATGACCCTTAGGTTATGAAGTATGAGTGTATGACTTGCGAAGTTGCGAGAAACTCAACATTATCAAAAAAAATCTTCGTAACTTTAGTAAGTTTTGAAAACTTTAAGTCTCATCTGAAATACCGAGTCCACCCTATGGCAGGTCTCGGTTTTCCTACCGAGACCGAGACCGAGACCGAGACCGAGACCAGCATAGTCTCGGGTTTTTTACGAGACCGAGACCGAGACCGAGACTGCCAACCCTGGTTTTAACCCATTTGATTCAGGTAAACTGGATCAGAACGGGTCGGCCCGGAAGAGGGCAATAATTATTGGGCTTGCTGCTATCATCGCTTTCTGCTGCATGTTTATTTTTGCTTCTAACATTTCTTTGCTTTATTCTTTTGCATACGCCGCTTCCGTTTATTTTATTTTGTTATCCACATAACGCTTCGTTCAACCTTTCCGCTATATAATTTTGCTGTCTTTGATAACGTCAAATTATTTTATATCGGTTTATTATGGTGAAAGGGCAAAAAGGGACCCCGGTCACGACACCTAAAAGTGCACCGCCTGGATCACCACCTGCTGGCCCGACTCGCCCTAAGCCAAACGGTGATAGCTACAACCGGGCAAAACATGGGACCACTAAGATGACTGACTGCCCCATATGTCTTTCCACCGTGGCAGTCCAGGATTATCATATAGCCTGCTCTAACTGTGATACTGCTATGCATGCTGCATGTTTGCTTATCCCTGATGCGGCTTTTAGATCCTTGTCTGACAAGGGTGTTTTTGTCTCTGGGCTCTTTCATGTCCTATGCTCCAAATGTAAAGGTGAACAAGAGCTCTTGAAGGACAAAGTTATTGCAATGGAAGCGCAAATGGCTGAATTTAAAAATCGTATAACGGACTTGGAATCCGAAAAACACCGGACTGAAAATTCTGAGGGCCCAAATGATTTTACTGCTTTGAAAAACCGAATTGATAAACTTGAGTCATCTATAGAGACTGAACTACCGAAATTGATCAAATCGGCTATGCTGGAATTTTCAGAACTGGAGGAAAAAAAATGGAAATTGGTAGTTTTTGGCCTCCCAGAGTCAAATTATACAGGAGATATTTCAAAAATTCGAAATTACGCAAATTTGATGGGACTCGATTCGGCTGATATAGAATGGGTCGCTAGAGACGGGGTGAATGACTCTAGTGGCAGGCCTCGGCTTTTAAAAGTCAAATTTCGGAGCCTTGCCGCCAGATTAACATTCTTAAGAAGTTTTCGGGGGGTTGTCGAACAGCGAAACCTGCCAAGCGGTGGTGGGCGCCCTACGCTGTGGACTCGACCGGACTTGACTTATGCACAGCGCGAAGCAGATCGCAAAGCACGAGCAGAGTTGAACCAAATGGACTATGAAGAAAAGAAAAAGTTCATTGTTATACGTGGCAAGATAGTAACTCGCAAGTCATCAAACTAAAACAGTCTGATCAAGTGGTTAGTCTCAAGATAAATCAATTAGGCATCCCCTCTCTCAAAACTAAAGAATTAGGCATCCCCCCTCAGATAGTTTATTTCAATAGCCAATGTTTGACAAACAAGCTTGATGACTTGGGAACGTTGCTATCTGTCTGCCCTTATGAAGTAGTTGCCATAACGGAAACTTGGTTTAATGCAAATTTCTGTGATAGTCTATTCCCTGTGTCTGTAAAGTCATCTTTCGATATTTTTCGGTGTGATCGTGAAACGGCTTGCCATGGCGGCGTCGCAATTCTAACGCAGAAAAAACTAAATGGACATTTGGTTTTAAAAAAATCTATTGGCGTTTCTACTGAAATTTTGATTGTGGAAACAAAGTTTAGTTCTTTTAAAATTCGGCTTGGCTGCGTTTATCGGTCACCTAGAGCTAGTGTAGCTGATAGTCAAGATTTGTTTGTTACCTTAACAAATTATTTGAAATCTGAAATTATTACTATTCTCGTCGGAGATTTCAATTTTTCAAACATATCTTGGCCTGAAGGGTTAGCTATCAATGATAGTACAGCTGAACTGTTTCTGTATGAAATTCATAGTATTGGACTAAAAAATCTTGTTTTTGAGCCCACGCGTCAAAACTCTGTCTTGGATTTATGTTTTTCATCTGACCCTTACTTGGGTCATGTCAAAATTATGGAACCTTTTTCTACGAGTGATCATTGCAAAATAGTTTTTGAATTTGCTTATGTTTTGGGATTTTCAAACCGAATGCATTTAAATGCAATACGGGATTACAAAAATGCGGATTGGGAGGGTATGGAATATTTTCTGGATAGCGTGGACTGGGATAATCTGTTTATTGATCCGTGTGATATTGATGTGAATTGGACGACTTTTAACGATATTCTGCACATTGCTATCGCTAAATATGTACCTAATATGCCAGTTGGTCGACTTAAAAATAATTTGCCTAAATTTCTTTTAAATGGACTGTCCAAAAAACGAAAACTCTGGCGTCAATACAAAATCTCAAAGGATCCCTCTGACTTTGTTTACTTTAAAAAATATAGTAAAGTTATTCGGCGAAAAATCAGAAATTTTGAAGCAGAAAAAGAAAATAAAGTCTTAAATCCAAAAAGTAATGCCGTATTTTTCAAGTATTTGCGTCAAAAAATGTCTAACAACGCCCGTATTCCAGTGCTTAAAGACAATTCTGGAACAGTTTCGGATAGCAAAGGGAAAGCCACAGTTTTTAACAAACAATTCAGTTCTGTATTCACTGCTGATAATGGACGCATGCCTTCGTTTCTGTTACGATGTACTTCTGTTTTGAATACCATTGAAATAGATTCCAAAATGGTGCAACAGTATTTGAAAAAGTGTCCACCAAAAATATCTAGCGGTCCAGATCAGATCCCGTCAATTTTATTGAAAAAAATGGCTAAACCTTTGTCCTCGCCTTTGTCAAAATTTTTCACAGATTCGTTAAGCTATTCCAAGTTACCTGTGGACTGGCATAAAGCTGTAGTTAGTCCGATTTTCAAACGCAAAGGCTCGCCTTCAGAACCAGTAAATTATAGGCCTGTTAGTTTAACTTCCACATGTTGTAAAGTTCTGGAATCTATTATACGTGATCAAATGATGGCTTTTTGTAAAAAACACAAGCTGCTGTCTGATTCTCAACATGGATTTTTGAAAAAACGGTCCACTACCACTAATCTTTTAAAAACATTACATGATTGGGTAAGTAAGGTAAACAAAGGAAAATGTATGCATGCTATTTACCTTGATTTCGCCAAAGCCTTTGATACTGTATCTCATCCTAAATTGCTTTTTAAACTAGGACAGTATGGCTTTTCAGGAAAATTATATAGTTGGATCGAAGATTTTCTTTTCAACAGAAAACAGGTAGTTCGAGTTGAGAATACTACGTCTGATGAAATTTCCGTTACTAGTGGTGTGCCGCAAGGAACAGTATTAGGACCTTTGTTGTTTCTTCTTTATATAAATGATATTTGTGATATTGTAACACACAGCGAAATGTCTGTTTATGCAGACGATGCCAAAGTTTATTCTGCCGCTGAGAACAAAGCTACAAATTACCTACTACAAGATGACCTACGAAAGATCTACGAGTGGTCCATAGAATGGCAATTGAAACTGTCAACAGAAAAGTGCATGGTTATGTGCTTTGGAACACGAGTAGATCCTACAGATCTTAAGTATATGCAAGGTGACATCTACTTGAAAACTGTAGACGTTTCGCTGGATTTAGGAATACATTTTTCGTCAAATATGAAGTTTTCTATACATTGTCAAAAAATTGCTGCAAAAGCTAACCGAGTATCAGGTATGATTTTTCGAAACTTCAAAAACAGAAATTTAAAGTTTATGACCAACATGTTTACGACTTTTGTCCGACCTATCTTAGAATATGGTTCAAACATATGGTCTCCCTATTTGCTAAAAGACATTGATTGTGTAGAAAAAGTGCAAAGAACTTTTACGAAGAGACTGCCTGGATTATACAGTATGCCATATATTGAACGGTTGAAAGCATTGGATATTCAGTCGTTAGAGTACCGACGAATTGTCATCGATTTGATTTTTATGTATAAAATTGTGCACGGACATGTAGAATTAAGGTTTGAGGATTTTTTTGTGTATACGGCTTATTTTGGTGGCAGAGGCCATGCTCTAGGGATGGAAGTCTCGGTTTTTTTTCCGAGACCGAGACCGAGACCACGAAACCGAGACTACCGAGACCGAGACCAAATTCCGAGACCGCCAAAACCGAGACTTTGGGTCATTCTTTGCCATTTTTTCACCTATTTGTTTGATGACTTATTACAAGTTTTTAGGTAAACTTGCAAGACCATTGTCAGACACCTTATGTATATATAACTAACAGCAACATCACGGCAATGTTGGTTACGTTCCTGGTTATTTCCTCCTTTTGTGTGGATGTGGGGCCGTCTCTACTTAAATACTGTGAATTTTGAAATTTTGACCTCTGTCCCAAAGCAGACGCAATTTGTCCTTGTTCACGCCAGAAAATAGCAATTTCAGACACTGTTTGGCTGAATTTAGTTAAAAATCGCTCAGCTTGTATTGGAGTTACCAATGTTCTGCTAAAATATACACCCAAAATAAAAAGGGTTTTTAGCTCAAAAATTAGACCTGCGCGTCGTGACGCTCTTTCATTCTTTGCCTCCGGCGTGACACCCCTTTAAATTGTGCCCCCTCAATCCCCTGGGACTAAATTTTAGTTGGGAGTAGAGTCTTCCCTTTTCATCTACCGAACTACATGTGTCACCCTCACCGCATAAATTTGAGTAGTGCGTCTAGTTGAACTTTCACAGATTTATTTTTGATTTTTTGCTAAACTCATATAATATACTAATTGGAAATTAAGCCGGGTTTACACGAAGCAATTTTCACGCAACTAGGTTTTCACGCAATTTTCAAGCAACTTGCAAATTGCGTGAAAACACACTTGAAAATTGCTTGTCGCAGTTGCGCAGAGATCGACTGCTAAAGCCGGGTTTACACGAAGCAATTTTCACGCAATTTTTTTCACGCAATTTTCAAGCAACTTCAGTTGCGTGAAAATTGCTTCGTGTAAACAAGCAAAATTGGAAGCAATTTTCACGCAATTTTCAAGCAATTTCCACGCAACTAAAATTTAGCAGTCGATCTCTGCGCGACTGCCACAAGCAATTTTCACGCAACTACCAATCAAATTTCGGCTGGTAGTCACGTGGATAGCTGAGAGCACAGTTCGGTAGAACAACAAATTTATACATACATTCCAATGCGCCTGTTGTTTTTTACTAACGCACACGCATCTACAAGGGCGTAGCCAGGGGACACGCATCTACAAGGGCGTAGCCAGGGGGGACTGGGGCCCGAAATTTTTTTCAACTGAAATTTTACGTAATTTCACCTTTTGGTTTTTATTATTATTCGATTATTCGATACGCGTCTAACTAACCGATGTCGACCTAAAAATTGAAAATTTTATAGTTTTTTAAAAAAATAAGCAAAATCTGAGCCTTCACGTTTGAGCGGGCGTTCAAAATACTGTATTTTGATTGGTAGTAGAGTGAAAATTGCACGCAACTAGTTGCTTGAAAATTGCGTGCTCATTGCGTGAAAATTGCTTCGTGTAACAGTGTATTTTCACGCAATTTGCAAGTTGCTTGAAAATTGCGTGAAAGCATAGTTGCGTGAAAATTGCTTCGTGTAAACCCGGCTTAAATTTTAGTTGCGTGAAAATTGCTTGAAAATTACGTGAAAATTGCTTCAAATTTTGCTTGTTTACACGAAGCAATTTTCACGCAACTGAAGTTGCTTGAAAATTGCGTGAAAAAAATTGCGTGGAAATTGCGTGAAAATTGCTTCGTGTAAACCCGGCTTTACAGTTAAGTATGTGAAGTCACCGATTGGCATAACAAAGTTGACCAGCCAAACACTAAAGATTAAAGAATAAAATATAATAATAATCACACAGACAAACTTGAAACATAATATGAAAAAAATAAGAAACCTAATCACAAACATGCATTTTTGTGTGTGTACTGTGTTTACTGATAAACTAAAGAACCATGGTAAAGTTTTCGGAAAAAAATCGACAGAATCTCACTGTTTGATGTGAAATTTTGGTGAAATAAAAACTTCCGAAAAAAATTTTCTGCCAAAAATATAAACCAAAAGGGGGACCACAGGAAAATTTTTCACAGATTTGAAAAACCGAGACCGGGTACAAACCGAGACTTTTCGACTACCGAGACCGAGACCGAGACCGAGACTGGGCTAGTCTCGGGTTTTGACCGAGACCGAGACCGAGACTTCCATCCCTACCATGCTCTACGTGTTCGTACCACGGTGCCGAAAATTGATGCTATGAAATATGGGTTTTGTAATCGTGTCACGAAAATTTGGAATAAGCTGCCCTCAGAAATTATTTCATGTTCGACATTACCTCAGTTTGAACGTAAGCTAAATGAAATAGATTTATCTGGTTTCTTAAAAGGGCGGGGGGTCGTTTGATCAGACTGGTCTTCCCCTGTCCTATTCACTGATTCATATCTTGTTTGCTTTAAGTTTCAGCATGTAACTTTTTACCGCTTTGCTTTACTGATTTTGCTTTTCTGAGTTTGTTTGCTTTTCTTTCTGATTTTGTTTTTGCCTACTGTGATGCTTGTTTCAGTTGAATAAATTCTTTTGCTTGCTTGCTTGCTTGCTAAATAAAGCTGCGCTTTTGAACCGAAATTGGCTGTCAGCGCCAGCGTGAAGCTGAGCAGCAGTGACGTTTTGAATTCGTATTTTATGGTATTCTTCATTATTAAAAATTGCTCCTTTTAACTAAAAATGCTATTTTGTGCGGGAAAATGTAGTTAATTTATTGTCTATGCAAAAAGAAACAATAACAATTGATATGTGAGCTCAGTTTAACGATTCATAGTTCGCCTATTATATCATATGTTTAAAAAATTTAAAAACATTTTTAAATTTTAAAACATTTTTTGGTATATAGTGGTGCGCGGAAAAAACCCTATTTTCAACTTTTCGGGTCCTCCTGCGCTCCACATAAATCGGATCCATTACTGCTCGCGGCTGTTATAACGGCCATCTTTCGCCTAACTGTTGCACTAATAAAATGGATTCTAACTACTCACGTTTCTGAGTAATAAGCCTCGAAACCTCCGGGGAAAAAAACCCTATGCGGGAAAAAAACCCTAATGCGGGAAAAAAAACCCTACCACTTTTTTCGGCTGTTCTATTAGCAGTGAGTATAAACTCAATTCCATCGTGTTCTACAACTCTTAGGCTGCAGTATGGACTAAAAAAACCGTTTCTCCGACACCCATGTGACTCACAATAAATCTTCAAAAATCGACCCTTTTTGGCAGAAATGACTTCTGCCCAAATATGCAGTTTTTTAGTATTCAAATGCATTAAAAATAAATTTTTGCACTTATTATGTTAGAAACGGTGGCCAAACACCGCCCGCGTCTACCATTCTTGGATTTAGGTGGTACGCAGCAGCTAAAGCCTAAATATTCCAAAAAATGCCAAATTTTGGTGAAACATCATCAAAACAGGTTTCGTACGGGGTGTCGGTGTATGGGCCAAAACAACAAAAAACGACGTTTTGCGGCCGAATAAACGGTTTCAATGAAGTCTACACATGTTCTTACCCCAGATCAGTCAAATTTTGTATCAACAATGGGTGAGTTTAGCAAAAAATTTTCGCCAAACAAAATAGGGTTTTTCGTGTTTTTACATTGAAAAAATGTAAGTTTGAATTCCCCCCCCCCCCCGCCGAATCTGCACCAGAAACCCCCCCTTACACCAAAAGCCAGAGAAGCCGCAGATTTTAGCAAGAAGGACGTTAACAGAATCCGAAACGTTAACATAAACATATAGTATACTTATTACATACATATGCACCAGTTTCAGCTCACAGTCATTATAGTACACTAAGCAAGGACAGGTCTTGATTTGTTTTGAATGTTACTTTCGGTAAAATTCTATATTTACCCACATTCTTCTGTACAAAATAGTAAAACATGCCCGCTACAAAGAAACAAACAAAACAATTAATAGTGCACCAAACTGACTGTGTTTCTTGGGGTTGATTCGCTCCTGAGCTTCCATTTCTCGCTCATACACTTCCCAGCGACGGATCTGTTCCTCTCGCATTTTGCAGAACAATATCTGCTTTTGTTCGTCGTCTAGTTCAGCCAGCAGCTCTGGCTCGACGTACATGTCCTCCAGGATTTTCTGAAGGATGCTCATGATGGCTGTTTAGTTCGATTTGGGGGGAAGGGGGCAGTGCTGACTGACCAATGGTCAGTATCGGCCGGGCCTTGGCAGGCTATTGATCAGCTGATGGCCAGGACGTAACATGTCGGCACAGCTATAAGCAGACAACATAATAACGGCTAATGACACTGGAAACCCAGTGAATCTGAATTATCTGTAATTTTTTTTCTATTACAGATTTTTAAGATGTGTCTCACCCTCTCCATTCAGAGACTTTTTGCAGACTTTTAGAGGAATTTCAGATAAATTTCAGAGAAATTCAGGGTAAATTCAGAGAATTTCACCCAGAATTCAGAGACTCTGAATTTTATCTGAAAAAAATGTCACTGGCTTTTCAGATAAATTTCAGATACTTTTTACACGAATTTCAGATAAAATTTACCTACTTTTTACCTGGCATATTTTTAGTGGGGGGGCTGGGGGGGCGCCCCCCCCCCCCATTTGGTCCGGAGCCCCCCCCATTTTGGTCGCGCCCCCCCCCCATTTTGAGCCCCCCCATTTCAGATGAGGTGCCCCCCCCATAACCCAAAATTTTTTCCGAAAGGACGTTTTAGCGAATTTTTAGCTGTAGCAATGTCGTGTTCGTCGGGTTTTTGACTCCTTTTTGGCTAAATTTAGTATTAGCGTAGCTATAATAACGTATGAAAACGTAACATTTAGCGTATAATAACCATTTTTTCTTATAAAAATAGTGTTTTATCGTGAAATTGGTGCGCCCCCCCCATTTTGGTCGACGCCCCCCCCATCCATGGGGGGGGCTGCCCCCCCCCATAAAATTTTGCCTAAAAATATGCCAGTTTTACAGATGTGATCACAGGGTTTTTTTTCCAAATCGGCACTGTGTAAATGTTGTGTAAATTAAAAATTTGCTGTGTAAATTAAGGGTATGTTGTGTAAATTTTTAAAAGTGTGTATTTTAGCATTTTTAGGTAAAAATTGACCGTTTTTTTCACGTGAAAAGTGATATTTCGACTTTGAGAATCGAACTCATACGAAAATAAAAATATATATGAGATAATTTTTTGCGTTTTTGTCAGTTCAAGTATCCGACACGCCAGAGCAAGCCCCCCTAAAATTAGAGCAAACCCCCCTAAAATTTTGAAAAGTCTGAAACAAGGCCTAACCCCCAGGCCGAGACCCCGTGTACATGCATGGTTTACACAGATAGAGAGTTGTTACTATTTTTTTCAAATCTGGGTGTAAAACTTTCACAGTAGTTTGAAGTAGGACAAGAAATCGCACAGACAGGCTCAGCATGGCTGATTTTTCACTGTCAACTTTCAAGTACATAAAAACGAATGCTAAAATAGAAAAATCATAAGCCGTTCAAGAGATGAAACTGAAGATTTTTTGCTTTGGGTTCAAAAATTAGACTAAATTTTGTTAGGACAAAGAGGTCACAGTAGGGATGGAAGTCTCGTTTTTTTTTCCGAGACCGAGACCGAGACCACGAAACCGAGACTACCGAGACCGAGACCAAATTCCGAGACCGCCAAAACCGAGACTCTGGGTCATTTTTTGCCATTTTGCACCTATTTGTTTGATGACTTTTTACAAGTTTTTAGGTAAATTTACAAGACCATGGTCAGACACCTTATGTACATATAACTAACAGCTACATCACGGCAATGTTGGTTACGCTCCTGGTTCTTTCCTCCTTTTGTGTGGATGTGGGGCCGTGTCTACTCAAATACTGTGAAATTTTGACCTCTGTCCCAAAGCAGACGCAATTTGTCCTTGTTCACGCCAGAGAATAGCAATTTCAGACACTGTTTGGCTGAATTTAGTTAAAAATCGCTCAGCTTGTATTGGAATTACAAATGTTCTGCTAAGATATACACCCAAGATAAAAAGGGTTTTTAGCTCAAAAATTAGACCTGCGCGTCGTGACGCTCTTTCATTCTTTGCCTCCGGCGTGACACCCCTTTAAATTGTGCCCCCTCAATCCCCTGGGACTAAATTTTAGTTGGAGTAGAGTCTTCCCTTTTCATCCACCGAACTACATGTGTCACCCTCACCGCATAATTTTGAGTAGTGCGTCTAGTTGAACTTTCGCAGATTTATTTTTGATTTTTTGCTAAACTCATACTAATTGGAAATTACAGTTAAGTATGTGAAGTCACCGATTGGCATAACAAAGTTGACCAGTTAAACACTAAAGATTAAAGAATAAAATATAATAATAATCACACAGACAGACTTGAAAGATAATACTATGAAATAAGAGACCTAATCACAAACATACATTTTTGTGTGTGTACTCTGTTTACTGATAAACTAAACAACCACGGTAAAGTTTTCGGAGAAAAATCGACAGCATCTCACTGTTTGATGTGAAATTTTGGTGAAATAAAAACTTCCGAAAAAAATTTTCTGCCAAAAATATAAACCAAAGGGGGGACCACAGGAAAATTTTTCACAGATTTGAAAAACCGAGACCGGGTACAAACCGAGACTTTTCGACTACCGAGACCGAGACTGTGACCGAGACCGAGACTGGGCTAGTCTCGGGTTTTGACCGAGACCGAGACCGAGACCGAGACTTCCATCCCTAGGTCACAGGCAGCAATCAACACTTCGCGAATTTTTGTAATTTTTACAACCAAAATAGGCCGTTTCATCAGTTTTCGGGGAAAAATGGGGCTGTGTAAATCAGTGTGTATTTTTATTTTTTGCTGTGTAATTAGGCGGCCGATGTGTAAATACACCCTATTTTACACAAAAAAAACCCTGTGTGAAAAACATGTGAAATATCTCTGACAGGTCAGACTGAAGCGGGGGGGAAAATTATTTTCGATTCTAATTCGCTTCCTACCCCATCTTTTAATAAAAATATGAAACCCCCATCGTCAGCCATGCCCCCAATCTGATCTCTAGCCCCCAAAATAGCTGTCCCCCCTTTTAATAAAAATCTGAAGTGAAATTATTGGTGTTAAAACCCTTAGGGGTCGAATAAGTCGGAAAAACAGCATTTTTTCGACTAATGATCCGGAGTCCCCCTATATCTCCCAAACCTAGGGGGGGTCAAAATTAAACGCTCTTTCGAATAGGCTAGGTTAGAAGTTTGTAGGATGTAAGCTTTAGCTGGAAATCAAACTTTGTCCAAAAATTAAACTTTACATGAAATTTTTTGCGCAAAACCGGATTTAGTCAAAAATACTGAATCAAATTAAAACCTGCTGTACCATTGAAAGAGCAACATCTAAGCTACTCAATGCTGAAAAAATTTTGTAAATCGGTTCAGGCTTTGAAAAGTTACAGAACTTTTTCTGAAGCCACCAGGACCAGGCTGATCGAAGCGTTACAGCACAAGTACGGTTCCGTAGAAATTCCGGGCTATAGCTGCGAAATTTTTTAAAATATGAAGCTATTTGGGGTTTTTTAGTGCGGTAAAAATGTTTCTGATGCTTCTTATATAGATGGTTTTTCCTTCAATTTAGGCCTCAGGCTTAGGCTTAGCACAGGAATAAAGTGGATATCAAAAATATCTCAATTATCTGTAAATAATATCTGAATTTTGGGTGAAAAAATTCAGATATAATTTACCCTTTCCATTCAGATGGAATCCACAGAAAATTCACAGATTTTCACCCAGAATTCAGATGAAATTTACAGCCATTTACCCCGAATTCAGAAATAAACAATTTATGTCAAAAATCCATATGTACCTCAATTGATTAGGAATAAACATGTATATGTATATTGGAGACACAAAAAACACCTTCCATCTTATATTTATTTCTGTTTGTAAATGTATAAAATAAATTATCCGCATATAATGCAATAAAAAACACTAAAAACTGATTTAAAAACTAGTCCCAGGTTTAAAAACACACAAAAATCGATTCAAAAAATAAAACTTCGTCAAAACGCAACAGCACACTACTCTGACATTAAAATTACGATCAAAAATCAACTGAAACATAAGTAAAACTATTCAGACGGATTTCACACAAAATTTACAGATATAAAAAATATCTGATTATCTGAAAAAAATTCAGATAAAATTTACAGATCTGAAGAATATCTGAATTTTCTGTAAAACTGTTCAGATAAGTTTCAGATAAAATTTACAGATATGATGAATTTTCTGTGAAACTGAGCGGTGGAAGGCGGAGCTTGTAAAAATTCTGTGAAATTTATCTGAAATTTTTTAACAGAGTTTTCAGATAATATTCAGATAGGTGCAGGTTCGGCGGGGGGGGGGAAATTCAAACGCATATTTTTTCAATGTAAAAACACGTTTTTATAGGTTTTCGGACGCGCTGAGTTCATTTTTGGCACTTTCCAAGCAAAAAAACGTAGATTTACTGCTTTTCGAAAAAATTCAAAATTTGTCGAAAATCATCATTTTTTGACATTCAGGGGCTAATATTTTCGAAAATTTTCACCGATACAGTCGTAATATCAGTCTGAAGTTTAATCATCATAACGTAACTTATAATAATATATTTAATTCAGTTTTGTTTCCAAAATATTCTGCTCATTTATACCAAAAAATGTTAATTTTTTTAACTTATTTAATAGGCGAACTATGCATCGTTAAACTGAGCTCACATATCAATTGTTATTGTTTCTTTTTGCATAGACAATAAATTAACTACATTTTCCGACACAAAATAGCATTTTTAGTTAAAAGGAGCAATTTTTAATAATGAAGAATACCATAAAATACGAATTCAAAACGTCACTGCTGCTCAGCATCACGCTGGCGCTGACAGCCAATTTCGGTTCAAAAGCGCAGCTTTGTTTATGATTCCACAGTAGCAAATATCCTTTTATTTGATGCAAGCAACTAAGACTAAGCCTTTCCTAACCCAAATACTAAGCCTGAGCCTAAGCACTAAGCCTCAGCCTAAGCCTAAGCACTAAGCCTCAGCCTAAAGGCCGATTCACACGGTGCGATTTTACTGCGATTTTGCCGCAGCGTTTTTGCCGCTGCGGCAAAACGCAGCTTGCCGCACGCAAAACGCAATGTCTAAACAGACGCAGCGTTTTTAGTGCGGAATGCCTGCGTCTTGATTTTTCCGCAGCGTTTCAAACGCCAGACTGCTATTCGACCTGCGATTTCATTGCGTTTTGATGCTGCGGACGTGTTGGCATAAACAAATTTCGCGAACCAATTCGTCATTTTTTTGAAACAGTAAAGACGCAACAAACTGACCTGCGAGACGCACTAAGGCCGCAAAGCTTGTTCAGACGGTGCGTTTCGCTTGCGACACCCTGCGGCTTGCGTTTTGCGTCAAAATCGCAGCGGCAAAAACGCACCGTGTGAATCGGCCTTAAGCCTAAGCACTAAGCCTAAGCCTAAGCCTAAGCCTCAGCCTAAGCACTAAGCCTAAAGGCCGATTCACACGGTGCGTTTTTGCCGCTGCGATTTTGACGCAAAACGCAAGCCGCAGGGTGTCGCAAGCGAAACGCACCGTCTGAACAAGCTGTGCGGCCTTAGTGCGTCTCGCAGGTCAGTTTGCTGCGTCTTTACTGTTTCAAAAAAATGACAAATTGGTCTGCGAAATTTGTTTATGCCAACACGTCCGCAGCATCAAAACGCAATGAAATCGCAGGTCGAATAACAGTCTGGCGTTTAAAACGCTGCGGCAAAACCAAGACGCAGGCATTCCGCACTAAAAACGCTGCGTCTGTTCAGACATTGCGTTTTGCGTGCGGCAGGCTGCGTTTTGCCGCAGCGACAAAAACGCTGCGGCAAAATCGCAGTAAAATCGCAGCGTGTGAATCGGCCTTAAGCGTAAGGCCTAAATTTAAGAAAAAACCTACTAAGAAACATCAGGAATAACTTTACCGCACTAAAAAACCCCAACTAGCTTCATATTTTTAAAAACTTTGTGGTTATAGCCCGGAATTCGTACTAAACCTTACGTGCGCTGTAACGCTTCAATCAGCCTGATCCTGGTAGCTTCAGAAAAAGTTTTGTAACTTTTCAAAGCCTGAACCGATTTGCAAAATTTTTTCAGCATTTAGTAGCTTAGAAGTTGCTCTTTCAATAGTAACAGCAGGTTTTCATTTGATTCAGTATTTTTAACTAAATCCAATTTTGCGCAAAAAATTTCATGTAAAGTTTAATTTTTTGACAAAGTTTGATTTCCAGCTAAAGCTTACATCCTACAAACTTCTAACCTAGCCTATTCGAAAGAGCGTTCAATTTTGACCCCCCCTAGGTTTGGGGGATATAGGGGGACTCCGGATCATTAGTCGAAAAAATGCCGTTTTTCCGATTTATTCCACCCCTAAGGGTTTTAACACCAATAATTTCAATCTAGATTTTTATTAAAAGGGGCGACAGCTATTTTGGGGGCTAGAGATCAGATTGGGGGCTTGGCTGACGATGGGGGTTCTATATTTTTATTAAAAGATGGGGTAGGAAGCGATTTATGGGCAAAAATAATTTCCCCCCCCCGCCGAACCTTGACCATTCAGATATCTTATTTTTATCTGAACAATAATTTGTTTTACAGAAATTTCAGATAAAATTCAGAGGACTGGTTTTCCTGTGTAGTGCTTAGGTTTAGGCTTAGGTTAGGCTTAGTGCTTAGGCTGAGGCTTAGTGCTTAGGCTCAGGCTTAGTAGGTGGGTCAGCAAAGGTTAGTCTTAGTTGATGCATCAAATAAAAGGACCCTTGCTACTGTGGAATTATAAATAAAGCTGCACTTTTAAACCGAACTTGCCTGTCAGTGCCAGCTTGGTGCTGAGCATCAGTGAAGTTTTCAGATCGTATTTATGGCATTCTATTTCATTAGATATCGCTACTTATGACTAATGATGCATATTTTTTTAGAAAAATGTAATAAATTTAATGCCTACGCAAAAAAATACTAAAACTTTTGATATGTAAGCTCAATTTAACTACATGTATGTTTATATTACATACATATACAAATGTATATACAAATTTAACTGTATGCATATTTCGCCTCTTTTTTCGAAAAGACTATGCATATTTCGACATGAGATTTTTAGTATAAATGAGCTAATTATGTTGCAAACAAAGCTGTATAAAGTAACAAAGCTGTATGTTGCAAACAAAGCTGTATAAAGTATATTATTATGTGTTAATTTATGACGATCAAACTTAAGGCTGAATTACGACTGTATTGGTCATAATTTTCGATGAATAGCCCCAGTGTGTCGAAAAACGATGATTTTCGACAAAGATTTTTTTCGAAAAGGTATAAATCAACGTTTTTTCGCTTGGAAAGTGCTAAAAATGAACTCAGCGCATGCGAAAACCTATAAAAACGTGTTTTCACGGTTAAAAAATATCAGTTTGAATTTCCCCCCCCCCTCAGTTGCTGTTGCACCTCTCTGACACACGTAGCTTTCCTTCGCGCAAGGCTACGCACATAAACATATAAATTTAAGAATTACAAAACTAAGAGCCTACGCCTCAGCCTAAGCCTAAACTAAGCATGACACTAGCCCAAGGCCTAAGCCTAAGCCTAAATCCAAACCTGAGCCTAAATTTGGGTACTTTTGAAAACACACACGCACACTCACATGTGCATAGCCTTGCGCGAAGGAGAGCTCAATCTCTGGACACTCCTGTAAGAAGTATCTGAAATTTATCTGAAAAGCCAGTGACATTTTCTTCAGATAAAATTCAGAGTCTCTGAATTCTGGGTGAAATTCTCTGAATTACCCCTAAATTGCTCTGAAATTTATCTGAAATTCCTCTGAAAGTCTGTAAAGTCTCTAAATGGAAAGGGTAAAAAACATCTGAAAAATCTGTAACCGAAAAGAAAAAAGAAAATATCTCTGGTTTACCTGTGTAACGACTCACGCTTGGGTAAAAGGGTTACGCGTGAGCAAATTTTCCGCCAAAATCTCGTTAGTGAATGGATTTAAAAAAGTATATATTTTTTCACTCTACACTTAAGAAATCACAGAAAAACCAGAAATCTCAATTTTCTGTAAAATGTTTTCTGTTAGTTTTTTCAATGCTTATTTACTTTTCCCTTTTCATTCAGAGACAACTTACAGACTTTCAGCGGAATTTTAAATAACTTTCAGAGAAGTTCGGGGGAAATTTAGAGAATTTCACTCAATAATCAAAGACTCTAACAGAGAAATTAATCACAAGTTTATCTGCAAAAGATGTTACTGGCTTTTCAGATAATTTAGGATGTATATACACTTTTTACACGAATTTCAGACAAAATTTAGATACCTTTTCCAGAAAAAACCCACAAAAACCCAGAAAATCATTTCACCAGGGGCCGTATTCTCAAAATTACCTGCAGGTAAAGTGAAGGTAAAGTCGTATTCTCAAACAATGCTTAAAGCCAGTGTGATAGCTAAGGTTACCCTTAATATTCGGTCCAGAAAAGTGCTTTATCTTGTTTCGCAGCCGAAGTTAATGTATTGTGCAAATTTATAACTTCAACCGTCGACGTTAACCTTGTTTTCACTTTTAACGTTACCTTTACCCACAGAATTAACTTTACCTTCACCTTACCTGTGGGTAAAGTTAGCCTAACTTTACCTGCAGGTAATTTTGAGATTACGGCCCCAGAAAAACCCAAGGTGAAAATCAAAATAACACTGAAATAACATTAAAAATTGAGGTTAAAAAAAAGCTTAAAGTGGGACTTCGAGAATTTTTTTGCGTATTTTTTTTCTGGAGCGAAATTGACCTACAGTTTTTGAAGAAATGTTGTTCAGAAGGTGTTCAAGAGTCGATTGATGTGTATAACTCAAAATGAAAAAAATTTGAAAAAATTCGAAAAACTGAAATTTGCATTTTCGTGAACATTTTTCCAATATTACCAAACTAGAAAAAACTACGGAAAAAATCTAAGTAAAACTGAATTAGTTTCATTTTTGATAAACAGACAAACGTAGTTGAAGCAAGCGTCAGTCAAATCAAGCCGTTAGACCAGAAAAATAAAAATATGCAACAAGCCAAGCAACTTTTCAAAAACGGGCGTGTGTTGGTAAAATCCGGCCCCAGCCTCGACTTTCAATGGGCAAAATCCGGCTCCTGCCCCGTCTTTAGCACTGGCTTATCATTTTGAAGAAAAGTTTAACAAATTTAACTCAATAGTTGCTTCGATTGATGTCGCAACCCCTTTTGAAGCTTCTAATGGAAACTGGGTTTTCTTCTCTCAAGCCTGAGCACATACCAGTGCGCGTATGCAAAATAAAGGCCCGTATTCACATACTAACACTAACGCTTAAACTTAGTGTTTACACTTAGTGTTAGCGCTTATAAGCACTAAGTGTTATTCACAAACTTGAACTTCTAACATGCTAAACATACATAAGCGCTTAGCGCTTAGCAAACGCTTAGCGTTAGTATGTGAATAACACTTAGTATGTGAATACGGGCCAAAGTTTCAAACAATTTTTTAAATTTCTAAGCCAGGGCCCGATTTATCGAAGCAAAATGTTCGTCATCAGAAATGTTCGTTATCGAAAATGTTCGTCATCGAAAATTTTGGATTGATGGAAACATTTTCTATGACGAACATTTGCATTTTCGATGACTAACATTTGATTTTTCAACGGCGAGTTCGTCATTGAAAAAGCAAATGTTCGTCATCGAAAATGTTCGTCATCGAAAAGTTCGTCATCAAAAATGTTCGCATGGAAAAAGCAAATGTTCGTCATCGAAAAAGCAAATGTTCGTCATCGAAAAAGCAAATGTTCGTCATCGAAAAAGCAAATGTTCGTCATCGAAAATGTTCATCATTAAAAATTTTCAGCGTTCGAAATTAGATCAGTCGCTCCAAGTCTAAACATTCTGAATTAGAACATTTTCATTTAAGTCAAAATTCTCTAATATTAATAATAATTGTTATTAATAACTGCTACTAACTACTACCAATACTAGTACTACTACCTAATACTACCGAATACAACTAAAATTGAGCTACAATAAGGTATTTAATCTAGTGGTTCTGTCTGGTGTCAATAGATAGACTAATTTAATAGTTCGGAAAAGCTGAAAAGCGGTTATGATTTCACAGGGTTCATATACTCGCCCTTGTCCTTGTCCTTATTATTTTGTCTTTGAGCAATTCCTAGATTACCTAGCCAAATAAAAAGATTTTTGGCATGAAAATTTTTGACGTCAATTCCAGACCGAATACAAAAATTATCTAAAACGCTTCCGTTAATTCTTTACAGCAGCTGACCGAAATTTGCCCTAGTCCTTGTCCCTCTGTGTTCTTAAGGACAAGTATGATCTTAAGAATTAAGTACGCCTGAACCAAATGTTTGAAACGGCCAGCCAATTCTCTTTGTAGTTATTAGGGTCGATTCATACTTCAGTAGCGCATACGGACAAAGCCTGTATAATCCGTTTTCTAATTCTAACTTTTTAAGGCAAACGCGCATAGCTGGGCCTAGGTGCGATTCATATTTTTGAGCAGTATGTCTGTTTGTCCGTATATATGCCCGGGAGTTTCGGCTAAGTTGAACTGAAATTAACTTTCCCGGCATATACGGACAAAGTGAAATAGTGCGGTTTAGTATACCTATATAGATGAGCGGACATATGGCTGACAAGCAAAGTGGCAGACGGCTGTACGGGCGAAGGTATAAATTGAACAGCCGTTCTGCCGTTCAATTGGTCCCATTGTCCATACGGCAGTACCGTTATTTTAATAATAATTAATATTAAAAATTGTTATTAAAATACTTTTAATTTCAATCATTTTATTAATATTAAAAATAAATGAGCTGCGCTATTTATATTAATATTTAATTAAGAATAAATAAGGTTGGCTATTTATATTAATATTAAAATTACTGCCAGCTGCTTATGTACCTAAAGATGTTCGCAGTTGAAATTTTCAACGGAGGTACCGAGCTCCGTTAAAATATTCGTCATCGAAAAAATTTTCGATGACGAGCTTTTGTTATTTAGAACATAATAATGTTCTAAAAAACCAAAGCTCGTCATCGAAAAATTTCTCAATGACGAACATTTTTGATGACGAACTTTCGATGACGAACATTTGTCTTTTGATAAATCACTGTTGAATGTTTAGACTTAGAGCGACTGATCTAATTTTGAACGCTGAAAATTTTTAATGATGAACATTTGCGATGACGAACATTTGCTTTTTCGATGACGAACATTTTTGATGACGAACTTTCGATGACGAACATTTGTCTTTTGATAAATGACTGTTGAAAAAACAAATGTTCATCATCGAAAATGTTTCGATCAATCCAAAATTTTTGATGACGAACATTTTCGATGACGAACATTTGTCTTTTCAATAACAAACATGTAGTTTCGATGTCGAACATTTGGTTTTTTGATGACGAACTATTTTGATGACGAACATTTGTTTTTTCGATGACGAACATTTTCGATGACCAACATTTTCGACGACGAACTATTGATGACGAACATTTTCGATGACGAACATTTTGTTTCGATAAATCGGGCCCAGGTCTATGGCATGGGTTTTACCCATTGAAAGTCGGGGCCGGGTTCGGGGCCGAATTTTACATATACCCGGTTTTTCGCCAAAGGGCACAGATTCCAAACTGCATAATTAGAGTTGAGACATGAAATTTGTTCACAATATAAAAGAAGTCAAAGAAACTGCCTAAGGCTCGAGCAGCTAAAAAAATACTAAATGTAAACATGGCCAAAGTTTCATTTTTTAATAAATGGACTTTGAAGCGAGATATTTGTTGTTAAGGTAGTAGTAACGTTTTTGACAGTTTTTCAGGAGTAAAACTTGACAACTTACGATTTATTTGCAATCAATAATAATAGTACGCATATTAATTTAGAAAACTATGAACTATTTTGAGATAAATGCTTGCTAAAATAGCTTGAAAAAATTCATTTTTAATTTTCGCAGAACATAATTTTCCGCCAGTTACGACAATTTTCTGTAAGTTTCATGTTTAGCTAAGCCAAAGAAGTAGCTAGTCAAAACAGCCGTTTGAAAAAAGAAAAAAATGACATACGAGCATGTCAAAAACTTTCAATTTAGATTCCAAAACTTATCCTTCCGCGTTTTGATTTTTGAGATTACGTCACATGTATGTAATATTACTTTTTGAATTATAGTACATTACACAAAAGTCCGCAAAAGTTGACAACTAGTAAAACGATTTTGTTCAAAATTTAGAATAAATGGGCACAATGCCTACCTTATGCTATAATTTCAAAAATTTTGATAGCTTAAATTTTGTTTTACATCAAATTGACTTGAAAAGTTCTGTAAAAATGTACTTCCGTGGACTAAATCTCAAGTCTCGATGTTGCAAACTGTTCGCGCGTTACTTTACATGTTTCTTAGACAATTTCTGATGTGTCAATTTTTTATTTAGTTTAATTCGGCGTATTGCGTGAAAAAGTTAGATTCAAAAATTTGTATATTTAAACGTAAACGTATATGTATTTAAACATAAATTTAAATTTAAATTTAAACGTAGCATTAAAACTTACCATGATATTATTTATGTTGGTGCAAAAAATAAAATTCGTTGGGATTAAACTGTCAATTTTACAAGCAAAAATTTACATGAAAAATCCAAAAATTCACAACATTCGACTACTTTAGCAGTGTCTGCTGACAAGCTTGTTACAGATTTAAGCTAAATAATGTGCATCAGTTAGGTTTAGTCAAGTTTTTTTTAAAAAGACAGCTACTAATTTTATTGAGTCAATCAAAAGTTTTAAAACTGTCGAAAACGTAACTACCACCTTAAAGTTATATGAAAAGTTAAAAACCGTTATAACTCAAAATCTAATGACATTCAAAAAAACAAAAAAATTTGCATCCAACACGTTTAAAAACCTTTCGAACGAGCTATAGATTCTCAAAATTGATAGAGTTTGAATGGAGTCATGTGTGCCCTGTGAAATGCGTTTTCGCGAGTCACGTGACAGATAAACAAAATGAACTGAGACAAATCCTTGTGTAAAAGACAACTGCAAAAATGCTCAATTTGATACCGCGCACCTTGCTTTGCTAAGTTGCAATATAACCAAGAAAGTAAGAAAATAAAACTTTTGAAGTGCGTGCAAATTCTCGGAGCGCCACCTTAAGCGTAAGCCCAGAAACCTATTGCATAAAACTACATTCTTATATCTGTACATCTCTACATCAATGTAGCTACATTTACATCAGCTACATACATATTCCGGTTTCATAAAACAAATGTAAGATGTGGCTACAATCTACAACGATGTAGCACTACATCTGTGACATCACCGCAAATGTAGCAGATGTACCTACCTACATATACTACATCTGCTACATTAATTTACTACAATTGTAGTAGATGTAGCTACATTTGGTACATCTAATACATCTGCTGCAAGAGTTGCTACAATATTAGTTGACATGCTGATCGCTTAATCGATCAAAAATGCACTCTCAGAACTCGTGTTGATTAAATTTTGTGAAAATAAGCAAAAATTTTTCAAATTTTACTTTTTTTAAAAATCTAAAAACTTTTCAGGACGAATTAAGACCACAAAATCTAGCCAGAAACGTTTCTCCTGTTTTGATAACACGTGATATGTATGCTCGTTAAACAGAAACTCGAATAAATGTTAAAATGTAGTTAAGAACAGTAGCTTGATTGTGGGTCGAACCACAGTCGAGAATGTAGCTACAATTTTACAGTTAATGTAGTTACATTTTCTTTATAAAATCGGTGTAGAATGTAGCTTACATGAATGTAAAATATCACATTATAAATTTTTTACATCGCGATGTAAATATAGATACATGAGATGTAATGTAGTGATGTAAAAATGTCATGTAGATACACTGGTGTAGCTCTATGAAACTGAAAAAATGTAGGAGTAGCAGTTGTGTTGTGTAGTATGTAATTTCATTCAATAGGCCCCAGGCCTAAGCCTAAGTCCATGCCTAAGCCCAGGCCTAGGCCTAGGAAAGGGAGACGTACAAGTGTCTTCAATAAATTAGCCAATAGCACAATATAACGCAAATAGCACCCTTATGTGCTACGAGCGCCATTCTTAAGCCTATAACAAAAAAAGTGCTTATAGTACTTTGATGCGCTATCGTTTTGCTATATGCGCTACTTTTTTATATCGTCGACCAGAACACAAATAAAAATTTTCAAAAATAATTTTGAAATATTCTTTTGTATTCTAGCATCGTATACGAGTAAAATGACAATTAGGCTATCGAATCATGTAAAAATCAGCTTCGTCAGTATTAACAAAAATTTCGAGTAAAGGAACGATTTGTGAGCACAAAAAACTTTTTTTTGCGCCTATGATTTACACGTAAAATTGAATTTTTGGGAGCCCCTAGTAAAAAATAGGCAAACGCATTGGTTCCAGTTTGTTACATCTGCGATGCGCTTTCCCTGGGGCTACATTGTGTGCAAATTTGAAGCGAATCGGAGGACCTAAAATGTTCACTTTTACAGGTAGCCCCCCCCTTAAGCTGAATTTTCGTTTATTTGGTCTTTTTTTGATTTTTTACACTGTTTACTTGAAAGACTATTTACTGAAAATTTCTCTATATGTCTTATTGTGACATATGTGACAGTCTCAAACATTTAATATGCAATACGTCGGCAGATCACGAACAATTCCAACAAACTCTAGTAGGTATGAAGTCTTTGCAGTGACCAAACGAAATTTTTCCATGGCCGATTTCAGGGCTTAAGAATGAAAGGGTTAATCCACAATATAGACTTTCGACACAGCAAAACAACAAAAATCTAATGAGACTAACTGTAATACATAACTACAGGACACCCTGAAGTTTGAAATTAATTAAATCATCCAATCAGCATTGACCGCGAATACTTTTATTTTTAAACGATTTGGTTTGTTTTTTATGAAACGAAAAATTTAGGCTAAGACAGAAAAAGGCAGAAGAATGATTTTTAAATTACGCATCTGCAAATCCAACTGTGTAAACTGATTGAAACGGGAAAGAAAGTTTCTTCTTCTTTAAGAAACTATTAAATCACTATTCAATTGCTCATGCTATGATTAAATTTGATATTTTTTTTTTTTTTTTTTTTTTTTTTTTTTTTTTTTTTTTTTTTTTTTTTTTTTTTTTTTTAGTGGTTTAATTTTAATTTGGTTTTTTGAAATCTAATTTTTTGATATTGCCACAGCATCAAAACGCAGAATGATGAAGTATTTCTCAAAAAACACATTGCCGGGATTCACAAAATGTGTCTAGCTTTAGACTCAGTTTAAAAAGTTCAACTCCAAAAAATGAAACGTTCAGAACATCGTAATGAAAATTTTTTGTAATGCATATATATTTCATGCGATCACGTGACCAACTTAGACTGGGTTTAAGTTACACGCAGTTTGTAAATTCTTTATCGGCATAAATCCTGCTTTCGGCATAGTCGCAGTGTCTCAGCCGACGCGTTTATATGTTTATATGTCTATATGTTTATATATATGTTTATATATATGTTTATATATATGTTTTTATATATGTTTATATACATGTTTATATATATGTTTATATGTTTATATATATATATATATGTTTATATATATGTTTATATATATGTTTATATATATATGTTTATATGTTTATATGTCTCAGCCGACGCGTTTATATGTTGCTCTTCCACTGCAATGTAGCTGCTCATATTGTTACAAATTTTTGATTAAACTGATGCTCCAAAACTCAGAGCTCATTCCTTTACCGGTGTAACGGGCAAAAGTGTCCTCCCCAAAAAAGTGTCCCCACGGACACTTTTGTCTAGTCATAACTGTCCCCCTGGACACTTCTGACGAGGCAAAAGTGTCCTACCTTGGGCAAAAGTGTCCGCCCTTTTTACGCTTAGCTGCTCATTCAAGATCGTGATCAGAATATACGCAATGATTAGTGCTCACAAATTTACACCCAGCTCTCAGTTTTCGACACAAGTTTCTACTTTTTTCAAAGCACTACTTCAAATCAAGTCAACTATTGTACTAAACTTGGTACTATATGTACTACTTGTACAATCATGCTTTATTTTGTATTAAGTAGTTGTATTTTGTATTTTATTATTTTGTATTTGTTACTCGACCATAAACAAATAATATTATCACTGAACCACTAAGGGTCTATTCATACTTATAGCCGTATGTCGGTTCAGCTGGCAAAATTACGAAATGACACCAACAGTGTGTATCAAAGTAATTTTTTTCAGATAGTGCCCGCTGTACGGACATACTGCTGTAACTATGAATCGACCATAAACCGTGCTACTTATACGCTACAGCAAGTAAAATTCTTGCCAGATGCTAGCAAAATAAACGTATAAATGCAATTGTATAACCTGGGTCTGTCTAGGCAATTACGAATCAGGCTTTAGAATAGAGTGCACTTACCGAAATGAAAGAATGAAATATGTGCAGCCAGGAAATATATCCCAAAATCGCACATGCTTTGAGCCGCAGCGAAATAAGCTACACTATTATGCAATAGTCCATTAATAAATAACAGTAATAACTAATAATTAATAAAAGTTAGTTAGCAGTACTTCAAGAATAAAGCAATAAGCAGAAATAGCAAGTGTACATATAAGGGGGCAAAATAGCGAATGGACAAATTTGTCCAGATAAACATATATTTGTCCAATTAACAAAAATTAATGTTTTATCTATTTTACAGTAATAATAGTGCTAATATGGCAAAGTAGCGACTAGCTAATCATATATCGAATATAGCAAGCAATAAATTGGAGGGCTGATATTTTCGCGGGGGGGGGTCAGTGAAAATGGCGGGCGCTGGATTTTACAGGCTTGTTGGTTATCCCGCTTTGAGCAAGTTGCGGTGGCTAGAAATATAGATAAACAGTTATTAAATTTAATTTTTTAATTTTTATTTGAATGATTAAAGCAAGTCATATTCCAGTATTTAATCATTTTTTAGTATTCTAATAATAACGCATTTAGACATTTTTGATGCTTCTAATTTTGCAGGTTTTTTTAAAGTAGAAATAGCATCGATCAATAGCTTCAGATAATAAGAACTTCAAAACAACTTATTCGAAACATCAATAATTAGGATCCAGTTTTCAATAAATAAATAGAAGTCAGAACAAATCGATTCAGACAATTTAAATGATCTGTCGCCACAACGACAAATACGGAGCTTTAAATTAAAGACCGACCAAAAATTGCTGAACCCTGAAACAAAACAGATGGTGTGATTTTTGCAACTACTTGCTGCTTGTGCTCGAAATTAGTCAAGCGACACACAGGTCCTTTTGCTATAGGATCCAGCATTTTTTCAGCTTTTAGGTTCGTTCACATTTTTATCGCTTATTCAAAGAAAACCGGTCCTCAAGCTGACTAAAAAAGTGACTAATCTAATTATGGGGACATGCAGAAATAGTTTTTAAAAAGTTGGTGTCGAATCATGCAAATTCGCAAAATTTTTCCTGGCAAAGCTATGATAGGATTATAGGTAAAACAGTTTAGTTGTTAGTTAGCTAAGAAATGTTACCAAGATCTAGCTAGACTTGTCACAATTTGGATTGCACGATTTAATTAATTATTTAATTAATTAATGTTAACAATGTGAGCGTGTGTATCGCTAAATTGTGTTTCTCTTGGCAGAAACTGCATTAACTTAAAACCTGATGTGTAGCTTGCAAGGCAGTGGCTAACTTCAAGCTTTTGTCAAACAAAGGGTCAATTTCATTAAAACCTGGTATAGTCTAATCCGTTTAATCCAAATTATGACTCAACTTAATCCGCCTAATTCTTACCACTATCGGAGCAGCAGGCAATCGGCCAGCGTTAGGATTATTAGCAATAGGTAGCGGTCTTTGCTTAGCAAAAGAGCCATGCACTACAGCGGGGTTGTTAGTAGACTGTTTAGATGCGGCCCGGCGCAGTTCTTCATCCACAGACCACAGAGTAGATACCGAAGAGGGTCCGGAGGGCAGCTGGGGATGATGGTGATGATGCTGCATCGGTCGGACCGGCGGCGGAGCCTCTTCGAACTTCTGTATTCGCTTGTTGATGTTTACTTTAGGTCGATCCATGACGGGCAAAGCGGACGGGTGCAGTGGCGTGGGCTCGTTACCCAGGCTATTTGGATCGACACCGGCCTGCTGCTGACGTGCGGCCTCCTCCGATGGATGTGGGATGGGCGGTCCCAGACTTATGGGACCCTGGGCGGGCCTAGGCATGGGCCGGGCCAGAGGGATCCCTGAGGTCCCACCCGACGCCATGGGAGGTGGGGCCGGCGGTATAACTCGCATCTGGACATCCCAGTTTTGCTGCTGCTGGTGCATGGGAGGTCCCACTGGCTGTCCCGGGTACTGTGGGATGGAAACAACGGGTGCTATGTGTTGGGGATATCCCACAGTCCCGCTGGGTTGGGATGATTCCCTGGAAAACGGCTTCGGCGACGGTCGTGGCTCATAATCAATCAACGGCCCCGCATGGGACAGTGGGGACCGAGGTGGGGTCGAAGTTGGAGTGAAATTCTTCTTCTCGAACTTAAACTCTGGTTCCACCACAGTGGGAATCCATTTGTGCTCCTTATCGTCCACCGGAATCACCTCCCTGTGGCGCGATCTCAGCTTCGGAGGTTCCCAGGGTTTCTCTGGCGGCGGCTCCCACACTCGTCCCATGCGTTGGATTGGTGGCGGCGGCTCCGGCCTCTCCACGAATCGATCGCGTATTTTGTCCAGCTCTATATCGTATCGTTCTCGATTCAGGACTTCTTCGCTTTTCAAAATAGTGTTTTGAGCGTCTGGATCTTTTGGTGGCAAAATGAACACTCGTCTCCAAGTTTGACCGGGGGAAACCATCATATCTTGCATCTGATCCTGCATTTGATACAAATCCTGTTGGTTGTAAGCTTGATTGCTGGTGATATTTCTGCGGTAGCTTTCATCACTGCGCGACCGTTCTTGCTCTTGATACATTCGTGATCGATCTTGCTCTTGATACATTGCTCCGTCTTGTTGGTATCGAGAATCGGGCTGCTCTTGTTGTCGATTTAGGCTAGCCTGATATCTTTGTTGTTGCTGTCGATATTGCAAATATTCTTTGGTTCGTCGCTCAATTTCCAACCGCTCTGCTTCTGATATCGACTGATCTTCTGTCATACCCTAAAACAAAATAAAACGTCATATAAATAGATATTCCATTTAAAAAGTGATAATAAAATTTTTTATTTAGAATATTTAAAATTTGAGACAGTAAGAGTTAAATTTTCCATTACACTTTTTTTACCACCATTAGATAGCAACCTGTGCAAATTATCTTACATCGAATGACGTTCTTACATAATGCCGGGGCTGAAAAAAGGGATGTTGTTCCTGTTGATGCTGGTATTCTTGATGATAGTATGAATTCTGTTGTTGCTGCTGCTGCTGGTAACGCTCAGAGTGCGAGTGACTTCTCGCAGGAGCCACGGGGGTCATGTCACGTGAGGATGGTTTAGGTGGTGGAGGCGGGGCCGGCGGTGTGGGGTGTGGCTGGTACATAGTGGGTGGTTCTGGGATTGGGGTTGCCAAGGGTGGTGCGGGCGCGATTTTCCGGGGTTCTAGTGGCTGCGGGGAGGGCATCTGAGGTTCATCGTAGCGTTCCTTTGGTGGTTCGTAGAAGACGACTCGTTTTTCCTCTCTGGGAACGATGACTACTTCCAACGGTTTCCCGGTAAGCCGGCCTTTGGGCTGGTTTTGTGCTTCCTCAAAAGCACCCCTTAGAGCCTGAACAGAACCCCGCAAATCAGGGGGTGGCTGAGGTTCCTCCCGTCCGCTCCGAGCGTCAACCTGTTTTACCAAGGGCTGGTTTTCGTAGATCGTTTTACCAGCGGATGGCGGAACCACCGTGATTTCTCGGGGAGGTATCGACTGGGGACGTGATGCGGAATAAGGATCCTGGGACGATTGCCGATGCGTACTCTCGCTTGCACTCTGTATTTGGTACCTGAAAATAGTAAAAATTACGAGGAACATGGTTTTTAGAAAAACATTAAAAAAGTTGACTAAAGTGTATATGTAAACCCCACAATATTTGTCGCAAAATATTTCATTAATAAAATGATGGAAAACTAAGCTGCTCAAATAATTACATTACATACCTTGAAAACATGAAATTATATTTTTATTAATACATGCACAAATAACTTTAAACTAAATTCATGAAGATTTCATTTCCAATCCGCTTCAAAGGTTAAATAACGTTAACGTTAAATAAGGTTCAGATAACGTTAAACGCAAAAGGTCTGCATGTCCGTACTGTTTCTGCGTGACTGGTATGGTCGGCTGGCTGTGGTACTGTAGCTCCCTGGCACTGGACGTGTCTGAACGCGAGTCGCCACTGGACGCGAAACGCTGCTGAGATGAATAATCTGTCGCCACCACTGATGGGCCACCTGCCTGAAACAGAATAATGTAATGTAATGTAATGTAATGTAATGTCAAGCATACTGCTGATACCGTAAAACATACATACACCAATTTTTTTAGATATTTTTGCGACATGAAGAAAGTAATTTAATACAAGTTAATCAACTGGGTTGTATCTTGTATGTAACAGACATTTATAAAGTTACTTTATTGATGTCTAGTTATTTATGCCATAGTGTGAAATATATTGCTTGTAATAATGTAAAATATACTGTAAGACCAATTAACTTAGATCATTTTCTGCTACATGAAGAAGGTAATGACTTAATCAAGTAATAGTGGAAGAATATAATGTGTATAATAGTATGATTATTGTGAAATATATTGCCAGAGTAATAAGATTGCCATAGATGGCAAAAACCACTTAGATCACGGTGGTAACTACGCAGCTCAGGTGAAAAACTAATATTTGACTATCAAAAAAACAAAAAGTACAAATATTCAACAAATGTACAAACAGTAAAAACCAAAAATACTAAAACAAGAAGACAGTAAAAAGCACACCCTGACAAATTAGCAACCTCTCGAACAAAGTTTTCAGTAACAGTAAAAGCAGAGTTTCTCCAAACACATTATTGGCCAAAGAAAAGAGCGTCATTTTACAGAAAAGCGTTCGGGGGTTGAAAATAAGCTGGTTTGCATTACTTGTTGCTTTCAGTGTATGCTAACTGACTTGCCTTGAGTCAAGTGTTTGCGAACAAAATCAATGAACAGAAGATGGACAAAGATTGTATTTTGTGCAAAATGTGTGAAATTGTAAACTGAGCCTTAGGTGTACATTTTGCTTGGATGTTTAGTTACAGTAACGTTTCTTCAAATTGACAGAAGTATTTTTCACTTTCTTAACAAATGAGATATATAGGTTTTAAAAAAAACTCACTAAACTTTCAGTCTGGTACAAATCCAATTTATTTTTTTTGTTTGTTTTTTCTTTTAGGATTTGCTCACAATTTCAGGTTAGCGCATCAAAATCACTGAAAACTATCCAATTGACTTGTATCCAAACCAATTTTCGCATCATTATAGCCCATTATAATGCATCTATAATTTGCATTTTCGCGATCTATAATGCACCATTATTATTTTGCACCATTATTATTTTGCTACCTCAAAATGAGAATCGACAAGAACTTTTTTGTATAATAGTTTTGGCATAACACAAGACAGCGCAAAAACTCTTACAGGAGCCCCATTTTGTTCCATGTACAATTTGCGACTGCTATAGGTGCTTTCATGGGACTGTTTGAGGGAGCTCCGTTCCACGGTGTGATACCCTGTCGCCTGTTGCGTATCGGTGCTCCGATGTCTGGGGAAGGTACTCCCATCATAGACAGCCACCGTATAGGTGCCGTCTTGGCTGCTGGACTGCATGGCGGGCGGGAACGGAGATTGCAAGGCCACCGGATCCTTGGCTACCTAAAACACGAATGATTATGTATTTCTTTGCTCGGAGTTTGTTGCTTCCCTTGAACTCATCACGTGATCTTGGCTGTGCGGCTGCCCCCAGATGACTTGTGTGCTTGATGCTTAAATTCGGGAGTTTGAGCTCAGGTTGCACGAAACAAATTAAAAAATTAGACTCGTTTTGTGGTTTCAATTTACTCCAATCGATACGGTTACTCATTTTTTGCATTTTGCATCAGGGAATAGGGGCAGTTTCAGCTATTTTATTTACTTTTGTTCATGTATGACTTAACTTTTATTGTACTAATTTAAATTAGTCATTCTTGAGTCATGTCTTACAGAAAAACTGTAATCTTTCGGCAGCTGATGCAACGATTGCACGGAGACACTTTTTGTCCGATTCTTGACCTCGTCTTGTTCAAGTCGTTGAAAGTACAACTGTTTTCTATGTTGCAGGGAGAAGGGCACGAATTCGACGGATCGAGAGAGGTGGCTGGGGGAGGTCGGGAGGTGATCCGGTGGCGCAGACGGCGAAAGGAGAGATCTTGAGGGGTCACGAACGCCAAGGGTTTCCTGAAAATAAGAAATAAATAACAAAGAATGAAATTAGCCAAACATGATGCGATTAGATCGGCTCTATCGGTCAACAATGAGTCAAACTTACCTTAAGTAACACACTCTTCACTTTGAATTTTCTGCATAAGCAAATTTATTTGCTGTTTTCTAATATTTGGTTATTACATTATAATATTCTGATATTCAATTAAAATATTTTAATATATTTGTCTCATTTACTTATTTTCATTTTTTTTGTATATTATGCTTTTGATGGTAGCTCGATACTATTACCTTAAAATTTGATATCTATAACTTCCAGCTTATTTATTTTATTTAAATAAATGTGTTGTAAATGAGAATTAGGGCCTATGAGATTAGGCTGTGGTGTACTGGTTAGCATGTTGACTTCGAGGCAGGCGGCCCGGTTCGATTCCCGGCGCCTCCATTTCTTTCATTCTCTCTAAATTGGGGCATCCTCTTTCTATTCAACAAATGACATTAAATAAATGTTGAAATAATTCAACTGCTTCATTGTGCTAGCTTTAGTGTTTAAAATACGAATTTCGTTAATTCAGTTTTAAGTATATTAGACACCGTTACTGATTCAAAGTCAACTATGCAACGTTTGATAGCGCATATTTATTGCAACGTAATGGGTCCAGATACGCTTTCTGCTACATAAACACATGAGATGTATTTAGTAGAAACTTTTTGCTTCGAACACTACACAAGATAAGACAATACACAAATCATAATAAGAAGCACTATTGAAAAAATGTATAAAAAGCAGTTCAGAAACATTGAGACTTACAACAAAATGCAACTTATATACTTGAAACAAAACTAAACAGAAAAGTTTGCAATTAAATCGACTGAGTTGAGAGTGAGAAACTGTGCAGTCTAAATGAAATTGAAATTTTTTTCCACGTCTGTAACCCAACGCAACTGTATTGGTTTGACTGTACTTGAAAATGTACAAGTCAGAACTGCCACAGCTTATGTAACACTGAATTACTGTTTGAGTAACTCAGGGTAAAACTCAAAATAAATATTTGCAAGCCAACGCAATAGCAAATATATACTCATGGGCTTATGAATTTTATGGGCTCTGTTGCGCTAATTTTTTTGCTAAAAACGTCAGACTAAATCCTAAATTTCAAATTAGTGGTGTTAGCTGAAGCATTTTGCTCGAACTGTAATCCAGAAGTTTGAAAGCAGAAATTATGTTGAAATTCATTGCATTCATTAACGTATATGCTAGCAGCATTGGATTTTTGACGTCCGACTATTTTGAAACTAATAATACTAACATAGCAATAAAGATCTAGCTTAACATTAAAAGATTCTTATTCATAAAAAATTGCAAATTTAAAATTAAACACGATAATTTAAAACGATTTAACGATTCATTAGAAATTTAGTATCCAATAAATGTGTAATTTAGACTCTACTTTAAAAAATACGGAGAAAAAAGAAAAAAGGTAAAAGAACTAAATAAAATGATCGAATTTGTTTTTAATAATGCAACTAAATTTTTGCAACATTTTTTGCAAACATTTTTGCAACTAAAACAAAAAAAGACGAAAAATAAAGACAAACTAAAACAAAGAAATGGCATCGGAATGCAACTTTTCAGTTTCGGTTTGCGGACTTTTTTCGAAAGCAACTGAAGCCAATTTGACTTAACGGTCGGGAAAAACATCATCTACAAGGATGTGGCAAGAAAATCCTATCCGACCACTTTTCAACTCAGTCACAATTTAGCTAGCAATGGTGCAAACCAGTTTATAGAACAAAAATAAACCGCCAGCCACCCAAGATCAATACCATTCTACTTTTTCGGCTAGGTAATTTTTGCTTAAAAAGTGAATAGATGTTTTTTGATGAGCAGAAGGTGGCAGAAAAAACGGTGAAAAACAGAAAAAAAGCTAGATTTTTTTGAAATAAAACTTTTTGCTGCAAGTGTTGGCAATTACTTTATCAAATACTTAACTTTACTGTCCCCTGAAATCATACATGTAGTTGGGGGGGACGGGGGGGAAGACCCCCCAAAATTCGGTCTCGGGGGAAGGAGGGGGGGTCCCGCCAGGGGGAAAAGACGGGTACGGTCCCGGCGGGAGTAAAATTCTGGCCAAAATTCGAAAAAATCGACACTGTTGGTGAATTTTAAGCAATTTTCACCGAAATTTTGGCCAAAAATTGTGAAAATCGGTGTTTTTTGGTCAAAAAGGTTAAAAATGCCGTCATTTTTGGGAGGGGGGTCAAAAATAAGTTGACGCAGGGGAGGGGGGTGTCCCTCCAAGGGGAGGAGGGGTACTCAAAATTTTAGTGCTGTTACATGTATGCCTGAAATACTTACCGGAGCAGTTTCGGGTTCAACATATTCTCTTCGAATCTGTTCACTAATCATGGTCGTGTGTTCCACAGTGGTCAGCGGAGGCTTCCAAATACGAGGCTAAAATACAAAAACTGGGTTAAAAGATTACTTTTAATTAGCTACTGTAATTAAATTAATTAGTAATTAAACAAATAACTATTCCCAACTCTACGTAAGACATACATTAGACCAGATATATACACAATAAAGTACACAGATTAAAGAAATATATTGACGTCAGTGTTTGCACAACCCAAAGTAGTATAAAAAAATATGATGTTAAAACATGTTATCGTATGGTTTACAGAACTTATAAGTTACAACAGAAGCTGGTGTTAGCCTATGATCTATTTGAAAACTAATTGACGTCCTAGATTGAGAAAATGACAAAGAAAATTGCAAAAATGACATCTAAATGAAGCAAAAGTAAATTAAGGAGACTTGTTTTTATCAATTAAAATCAACTTTGCATCACTAAGAAGTTATAGGCAAATCAAGGGATGCAGAAAATAAATACAGTTTATATCGTTTATATCGCCATAGAACACGCAAATATCACCTCATTCAACGTGACTGGTGTGGTTTCCTTGGCGCTCTCCGATATTTTTCGTTCGTGCAATGCTTTCAATCGTTGCACGGAACTCTTTAGAATTTCGCGATACAATTGCAAATCACGATTTCGAAAAGAGTTCGTGTCATTTTCCAAGTCAAACTGAACGTCTGCAGGAAACGATTTTGAGTCTTTTGCGACTAAACTCGAGTCTGGAATAATAGTAGGGCCAATATTCGAAGTAGTTTTAATAGTTTGAGCAGAAGAAATAAAGTTTACATTATCATTAGCGGTATAATAAGATTGGGTAGAATTAGTACTATTATGCGAATCAGCAATAGTGGTATTTAAATTTCCGCTGTTGTTAAGAGCGTCTGACAGAGTCTAAAATAACAAAACGGCTAAGCAAAATAAAGTAACGTTAGTAAAAGCTGTAACTAATACAAGCAGTTTGCTGAAATAAAATCAAAGCAACTAAACCTATTTTAAGACGGATTTGAAAGACTAACTAGACTAGCTTACACATTCTGAAATTCTGATGCCCGACTTATATCAAAGCAAAAAGAAACACGAAATAGTTTTAGTTAATCCAAACACAGTAATGGCGTAACCAGGAAAAAATTTCAAACTTTTCCAGGTAGACTAAGCTCTGGTGTAAAATTTCCTGTCGAAAAAAACAGAGGTGGCGAAAAATACCCCCATTCACATCCCCCTGATGACCGCAATAGGGTTGTTTTAGCCTTTTTAATTAAAAACTCAAATTTATCCATGACAGTAACCATGCCTCTAGTACTGTGAAAAATTAAACTGATTTGAGAAGCATTTTTTGCAACTACTAAATTTGGGCTCGGTTTTAGGCTTAGGCCAGCTTCCCACTTGAAAAGAAATTAGTAAAGTAGAAATAAGATTTAGAGGCAGAAATAAGTGATGTGCCCAACTACGTGAATAACTTAGCCAGCAAACGCTACTACTATTCTACTCCTACTAATTCTATTGGCTACTTTCTTTGCCAGTTATTGATGAAATGAAAGTATTTCTTCTGTTTTATTTTGTGCCTAATGAGTGTTGTATACAGTACCTCAACATACTACGAGCATTCTATGTTCAACATATTATTATGGAGCAGTGAAAGACGGGCCATTGACATTGTTCAGAATTCTGTATAACTACGTGCTAAGCAAGGCAGCAAGCAAAGCATGTTATCATATAGCAAAGAGAATACTAGCAACGTATACAAAGAAGTATCTGTTATGAAATTATTTTCTAAGTAGCTTTTGTGCAAACTTAAGTAGCTTACATTAACAGATTTCGGTGCCAAGCTGAGAGCCAGGCCAAGCGAAGGCTCACTGGACACTCGTTTTAGATCAGCATCCAATTGCATCGACCGATAAGCTTCTTTTTCGCGTAAGACGGGCCTTTTTTCGAACTGGACTGGCGAATTGGGTTTCGGAGACATGCTGGTGCTCTGAAGCTGAGTGCTACTGTAGTAGCGACTGCTGCCGACCAGACCACCAGTCGATGGCTGAGGGGATCGATCGCGCCATGTTCGACCCTAAATAAATAAATAAATAAATAAATAAATAAATAATAAATATATAACGTTTAACATATTATAGTTCCTTCTCTAGATTACATAAACACAGAAGTTGCTATGTAGTATTTTTATAGCAGTCAGAGGATTTAAACTTAATTCATCTATTATTGGAGCAAAAGGGTTTAAATGCAAAGAGTTTAAATTTAATTTCTTGATGCGTTGAAAAGAAATGGTAAAGTAGGACTTAAAATATTTCACTCCAAAATGAGCTTCATACGTTATGTTCTTCAGAATAAGAGTTAGTTATTCGTGAATATACTGTAATGTTAACTTATTTGTAATGCTAATTTAATTGTAATTTACTGTAAGTAATGCTCCGTGGAATTCATTTATACAGACCTTTAGAAACAAGAAATAGTGATCATGCAAAAAACATTCCTTGTGATAAAGTATTAGTTTCACGTAAACTATTTCTTTGCTAAATTAAGTGAATATGAAATTACCCTGGTTAAGTAAACAAAAAAATTGCCCAAAAAACTACTAGGAGCCTACTACTACTGAACGAAAATCTAAACTAAAATTCTAAGATTACCCAACTTCAAAACTTTTTATTTACGTTGATACTTTTTTTATTACACTGTTTCAAGTAAAAGGTCTCCCTAGACTGATTCCAGACTCCAACTTACTGCAAAATGTTTGGTAATGAAACTTTGCTGATTATCTGCACTTGTCTGTGATACATTTATAATAAATATAGTCCACTATATATCAAGTCAAACACACTATTTCACTTTCACTAATTTTTAAAATGGATCAAACTAATTCGATTAGAAACTGTATATTTTTTAGATAAATGCTATGAACTTTGACATACCCCATCTGGATAACACTTTCCGCCAATTCCCCAAAATTCCGTAAATCTACCACGACAAGGATATACTTTTGAAAGCAAATTTGATCCGTTTGATCCATTTTAACAATTGATTGACAACCCAGAAAAAAACTAACCCAGCAAGCAAATCACAATCGACCCGGATTTGTCCGTTGCTCATGCTGTAGCACACAGGTGGAAGGAATGGAGATGTTTCATGGTGTGGCAGGAAAAGGGATAAAAACAAAGAAAAATAATGCAAAGGAAAGAAAAAGTAAGAAATAAAAGAAGAACAAAAAACAAAAAATATAGTTGCATGCAAATGAAAAGAAAACTAAAAAAAGTGAACACAGCAACTCATACTCCAAAAAATAACTAATCATACTCAGACGTAACATAATAAGTACGTATTAAAATTAGCAAACTAAGTAGAGCTCAAAAGTATTACGTAAACACTAAATTCCAATGTACGTAAACATAGCTACTCTGTAAATGATATGCGTAAACGTTGCTACATAGTTAATGCAAAACGTATTGCAGTAATCTATCAATAAAAAACGATTTCTATAAATGTGTCCAATCGAGAACTGTCCCAATAAAAATAGAAACAATAAATTTCCAAGTGCACTTATGCCGCTTGTACTAAAAAAGTTTTTCAAAGGACACGTATTAACTGTTTTCATAGCCAACTAAAGTATAGGTACCCACAAAATCAATGGTACATAGTTACCTTATATGCACTCACAAATACCTCTAAAGTTGATCTATCAGGACCAGTGTTTCCCGTTGTTACCCACTTCTTCATAGCTTCAATTTAAAAAAATATCATAACATTAATTTTTCGGCAGCTAAAACTCATTAAAAAATTTGTACGTACAGCGTTTCTGGCCACCGCTCGCCAATTTTGGCAAATGATTAAGCTCGTCGTACGCCGACGAAGAGGGAACTTTTTGCACAGCACTGTAAATTAGTTTTTGTCTGAATTCAATTTTTATTGTATTTCTATTTATTCAGTAGCTTTGAATAAATTTAACTTGATATACAATTTATCACCATCTGACAATAAAATTTTTGTGAAACCCAGCCAACGCTGTTTGAAACGTAGTTTCAAACGCAAATTTAGTTGAAACACTTTTGATACTGCCTAATGTTTAAATTGAAAATTGTCGCAATTATCTGATGAAACTGCTTTGAAAATGAGTAGTCAAAACTTTTAAACTAGAATTAATCATCGGTGAAATTGATGAAATAATATTTTAAAAATTAAAAATGATGATATCTATAGTTTGACAAAATCAGCAGAATCATCAAATACGGACAAATTTGTTTGGTGACTGTTTTTTTATCTACCCATAATTTTTTGCCAATAGATGTAGGACCAAGTATAAAAACCTGTAATGGCTTGAAGTATATGTAAAACGTTTCCATATATGGTATTAATTACATAGAGTAGCAGGCTGTAATTTTGGCTAAAAATATAGTACTTTACAGGTCTCATGTGAAAAATCTAGGCATTTTTGAAAAAGTTTGGTTTCAATTTTATATATTTGTTGCTAACTTACGTTACACAACAAGTTAGGTTTGGGGTTAGATTGTCTTAGTAGTCTACAAACGCATAAGTGTTAAAAAGTCTTAGCTCAGTAGTAGTAGTCATGCTAAATCAATTTTTGCTGTAAATTTCGTTTAAAGAATTCTGCATAGTGCTTTTATATAATTTGGCATAATTGCTATATTTAACTAAAAAAACTCATAAAAGCAAAGCTGATATATGTTGCGTTGGACCCATAACGGTATGAACTATAGAAACCCAGCAGTGCTGTTTGAAATTCTAGCAAACAAGAATTTACCAAATACCACAGAACAAACAACAACTGTCGATTGCGCTTCATTCGATTGCACAAAAGCCATTAACAAACGCTTATGATTCAGTTCTTTGAAATTGAATTGTTAAATGCTATTGTCAGTTTAATTTTTGGAAAATGTTGTGCGCATATTGAGTCATATAAAGTTTACAATTTGTGTACAACTTGTTCTAGTGTTGTGTACATGAGTGTGGACAGCATAAAGGAAGCGTTAGCGCAAGTGTTGATTTAGTTCAAAGAGCGGGTTACCACACCTAAGGTTGAGGCATAGAACTATTAATTAAGAATTGAACCTAGCTATAAAAATTTGGTAACCATGATTGCCGCTGGTTATAAACTCAATCGTATCAAATTTAAAACAACCTTGATATTATAAGGGAACCTCTGGTAAAATTTTGAGGAATCTTCTCTACACGATTGCGCAAAAATACCCTAAGTTTGGCAATTTTAAAAAACCGTATTTTTTACTTTACATTTTTTCAATTGTTTTAGGACCTCCCCACCCCGGACCCATGACTTTCATTCGGGGGGGCGGTGCCCCTCATTTCTCGCACATATGATACAAATGTGCTATGGAACAGATATATAATACTGCCGCTGTTTTTATACTTGATGTTTCTTAGTCTGCTTTTATAGTTTTAACTGTGATTTTAAAATAATATGTTGTCAACATTTTAGGTTTAACTTTATGTCTTTACTTTAAAAACCGCCTGATGAGTTATGAAATATTAGCTATTTTCAAATTTGGATTTAGTTTACTTCCCCACATCTTTTGTGCATACCGCCAAAAAATGGTGCGAAAACTTGCTTAGTAAAAAAACTAGTTGGTTTTTTCCAAATGTGAATTTTTCATTTGCCGAATCATTAAACAAACTTTCAAACAAAAACGCTTAAATTTATCTTTCACATAGTCCTAGATTTCTGGGGGTTTTCGACAAAACGAGTCACCATTAAAACAATTTCTGCAAAAAACGGACAAAACTAGTTTGACTAAAAAAACAAATATTTCTGGTTAAACTGTACAACGCACAACACAAATGTTCAATATAAAAACATATTTTTAAGATTGGACTATATCAGTATAATATACTGTAAAAAACACTGTTACAGAAAAAATATCACAACAGCTAAAGTTAAAGGGGAGTTATCGGAAAAATAGTGTAAAACTGTATTGATTTTTGTTCTATTATAAAGACCCCTAAATTTATAGGGGAAATTTCGATGACATTTCCATGCTATTTGGATAAACGACTTTTTTAAAGGCAAAAAACTGCGAAAATTCAGTATATATAAAACACTGTTTAGATAAAAAATTTATAATCTTGTTTACAGTACTGTTTTACATGCTGCTGTACTTATTTACAGGAGTCCCCTTTGCATGTGTGTGGTAAAAAGAAATACGTCTCCAAATTTAAAAGGTGCCCAACCTTAAAGTCAGACAAAAGGCAGCAAGTTCTATAGAATTTGAAGGTTTCTTTTGTATATTATATGCCCCTGTAACTTAAATTGAGAGTATACATTCCCCTAATTTCATTGAAATTATATACTTTTCAGTTACTAAGGGCAGGCATTTGTAATTTTAACTTTACATAACAATTTCACAAACTGTGTTATGTTTGAACTGAATTACATATGTTGACTCTAAACATAATTACAATATTATGAAAACAATTGCAGCATTTAGCATGCAAGTGATTTATGCTGTAATAGCGCGTAAGTTTAGTGTAAAACTCAAATATATTCCTTTCTAGACTGCTTCGAATTTCAGAGAAGTAATTCGAATCTCAAAGGGCCTTTTTCACAAATTATATTAAGTGGATTAGATTAACTATATTAACTTCAGTAACTAAGCATTAAATTGACAAAAGCTTTTGAAACTTTGCAAAACGCAACTAAACTAAACGATGTCATCTCTATTTGCTTGCAAAATTTTATAAAATTTCGTTAATCCTACGTTGAGTTATAAAGTTAATCTAGTTAATCTAATCCAGTTGATATAATTTGTGAAAAGCCCAACTTTTTTTACATGCTTCTTCACAATAAACATGACTTGGTCAAACTCAGGTCCTATTTTATTGAAAGTCATATTTATTGTGAAATAATTAAAAACACTAACCGTCATTTAATGAGGTACTAAAAACTGAAAACTCCGTTTTTTTAAAGTTTCCTTAATCCAAAGACCAATTCACACGAGGGCGCATTTTGCTACATGGCGTACAATTACTCACAAACTTGCCACATGATCAGGGTTTTCCGTCTGATAATACGTTTTACCCGTTTTGCGTTTCCTAGCACCACAGAAATGTCCAGAACAGTAATATGGTAAGTACAAGTGCGAGTAGCTGGAGCAACAACGTTCTTTCTACTATTGCGGTAAAAACAGGTTACTGATTCAATAGCTAAATTGTAGGTACATATCAAAAAATTACGTAAAAAAATGAGTTTCCGTTCCCCCAATGAAAATATCATGTTGACGTGCATGGTTTATTGCATGCAAAAAATATCTCCTAGTTTGTTCAGATTGCTACCGTTTCTTTTGCACACAAATTCACCTTCAAATTAAAAAGAAACGGTAATAAACTGACAGGTAAACGACTATTTAACAAAGAATAATATTTTTTTAGTTATTCATGTTTGTATTTTTTACTTGAAATAAAATATATGTAGCTGTTTTTAAAGAAATTTCCGATAGCCGCAAGTATCATGTGATAAAGTTAAACTGTTCAACAAATTACTACTTACATGTTTACAATCTGCTATAGGAAAAGCGTACGCTATCTATTTTCACACCATAATTAGAAATATGCAAAAAATTGAAAATTCAAAAGGCTTAAAAAATTAAAAATTTTTAATTTTTGAACTGATAAAAAATTTTGAAAAATATAATGTGTATTTTTAAAATGCAGTGTCAATCCGAAACGTAGGACGACTGCCAATAGAATTTGTAACTGTAGGATGAAGCCATGCTGCCAACCGACACTGCAAGCCTTCATCGCTGCAAACTCGCTCACCTGTGGCACCAGCAGCCCGGGAAGATCGCCCTAAAAAAACAAAAAAGTTTTACCAAAAAACAAACAATGTGATTTCATTACAAAAAAAGCTGCCAATTATAAATGAGCTTGCTTATAGATACATGTTAACTAGATCAGTATATAATAGTGTCTCACTCTTATAAAAAATTATTCTATAATCGGTGTATGGGGTACTTTTGCCAGATCAATACAAAGTAGAAAGATCAGTAGCTTCGAGATATTGGGTACTTTTTTAAAAATTCTATGATGAGTAGTGTTTGTGACCGGCCGCGAAAGCCGCCGGCCGGCCGGCCGGCGGCCGGGCCGGCGAAGAACTTCGGCGGCCGCCGGCTGGCCGGCCGGCTGTGAACGGCCGGCCCTTGAAAGCCGGCCGGCCGGCCGGCCGGAACGGCCGAATTTTTGGATAAAACCAGTCCAGAGTGTCATTTCGGCATAAACTTAGCCTGCCGGATTGCTACATATGTCGGCCTAATTTTGTCAGTCGGTTGAATCTGGCTGGCTGGCCGGTGTTTTTAACCGGCCGGCCGGCCGGCCGGCTGATTTTAGCCGACCGGCCGGCCGGCCGGCTTTTCCCGGCCGGCCGGCCGGCCGGCGCCGGCTTTTTTCGGCCGTCCGGCCGGCCGAAAATTCCGGCCGGTCACAAACACTAATGATGAGGAGTTTTCGTTTTGTGTTTTCGTTTTCTTCACTTTTTCCTTGTATCTTTACCTCTATATTATATTAAGAAAATTTAAAATGGTTTATAATGCACAGACTTACTAAACCGTTTAATAGAAAATGCGTAAAAAATATAAATACGACACAAATGCAATCAAAAAACTAACAAAAACATTTAAATTGACTTTTACAATATGACTACATTATTTTGTTCTAAAAACAAGCGACGTATCAAACAATGGAAACTTCGAAACGCGAGCTCAACCTCTCATAAGCTGAAATTTCGAAACTCAATTTCAGTAGTTTTCAATTTCCAAAAGAAAAACAGTTGCTCTAAAAAATAGTTCAACAAAGACGGTTTCTTTTGAAACACTTGTAAACGGTATGCAGTCAAGTTAACGTAAGAATTTGAGGCATTAAAACGTGGAAATTGAAAAACAAAGACAAAAGTAAAGAGCTGAATTTTTCCAACACCGAGGTATTATGCTTCAATGAGAAAGTTGTATTTGAACTTATAACTTTAACTATCTCGTATTTGAAATACACCCAGTTAGAAACATATCGGATTTATTAACATACCAGTTATATTCATTACTCCGTGACTTAAATATTCATTATGGTCTAGTCACTGAAGTCGGCTCGTACTCGTTTTTATACATGTGCCCAAGGTTTTGTCCCTTAGTTTTAGGAAAACTACACGCCAGTTAAATCATTTTTGCACGAAATAAGTTGGGTCCAGTTCCTATGCAAAAAGTTGTACAAAACGATTGAGTCAAAGTTGACCGATAGGTGACAGAACATGTCTGTCCTTGTTTCTGTCCCTATGTTCGTAAGGACAAGTGTGAATCGGGCTTTAAAACTCAATATTTAGTGTAAACCATAACGGTACTTTTGGGCCGGGCCACCCTGGTTTGTCCCAGGGCTGATTGACGTCCTTCTCCCGGAGCTGCAGGTTGTCCTTGAGCCGAGACTGAGACATGGCACGATGTCGTTCAATGCTTTCGCTGAGGTAGTCGGGCACTGAGCCGATCGGCTTGATGTCTTCGCTCTGAAACAATCACACCGAGAAACGAGAAATATAGCTGTTGTCAAGAAAGAAAGACAGCATCATCATCAGAATGACCCAGGGGGGATTCGAACCACCCATCTCTGGATCTGCAGACCAGCGCTCTAACCAGCTGAGGTAGGTACAGGGCCGATGATGAGCTGTCGTAAATCTTTTTAAGAACTCTTGGGAGCCTATCTTAGTTCACACTGTAACAGTTCAAACTGCAGTGAAAGTGTCTGATTCAGACCTGTGGCTGTCTGAATGCGTAGGGAGTTGTCTGAAAGCTGAGAATAGAAACAATCGGAGACACAACTGTAGCCGTATGCTACAACAAAAAATTATGCTTAAGGATAAACAACCTAACGGAAAAGCATGAGTCAAGGTGTAGTACTCAACCCCATGTCCCAAGTTAGAAGTGAAAAATGGGATACAACAAAAATGGATACACTAATTTAGAAAAAAATGGCGTCTGGAATTGAATCTGGGTCTAGGGGTAGGCGCGGTACTGCGGTTACCGCGGTTACGGCTGCGGTAACCGCAATTTTGCGGTATGCGGTAATGGGCCCGTTACCGCGCGGTAAGTGCGGTTACCGCAACTTGCCTGTTACCGCGGTTACCGCACAAATTTGAAGCAATAATAGGGGGGACCTGAGTGTGATTTTTAATTGAAAACAGTGCTTAATCACTGTTTTGACTAACAAAAGACATTTAAATATTGATATTTTAAATATTTATGTTTGTTTCTTATTTTTTAAACAGTGCCGTGCGACTTTTGTTCTATACTTGTCTTTAAATATTGTTGAAATTGCCAACATTTTGTCATTAAAGTTGAAATTGAATTTTGTCGACAGTTTTAATAACTGAAAGGACAATACAATACTAAGGGTTATCTGATGTTGTTTAAACTTTGTACAAAGTTGATTAAAGCGCATACATGCTAAAACTGCACAGTCAACACAGACCAAAATCAATCATCACCAGAACCAACCCCGCCATAAGTGGTGGTCTACTAGCCGTTCTGGCCGCTCGGGTTACTATTACTATTACTTTTCAGAGTTACATTGGTTTGTTGCTTTCCCATAGACCCGGGACTTTTTACATGCTCTTGGGTTAAAAACCAGGTCATTTTGATGTTGTTTATGTCTGTTAAGGATACGACTATGTTTCTTCACACTCACAACAAATGGTATAAAGATAAAGATTCGTCCTTTCTGTTCAAAGAAATGACCTACGAGGCCACAGTTAGCCGCATAACTAAGTATAGTTAGCATAGTTAGCTTTTAGAGGCCCAAAACGTTAAATTTGAAACAAAATGGCGTTAACAGATGTAAAAACTTCGTTACGGTAACAGTAAACGTTTTATTACCGCGGTTACCGCAATTTGCTGTAACTGCTCCAGCTAAATAATTAAGGGTAGTTTTTGTCTACTTAAGGTGACGACTGACTAGGTGACCACTTTATAGACAGCCTTTAGAGACCCAAAGAATTCAATTTGAGATCAAAATTTGCAGTTAACGAATAAATTAAATTTTGGTTGCGGTAACCGCAAACGTTTTGTTACCGCGGTTACCGCAAAATTTTGCGGTAATCACCGCGGTAATTACCGCAAAAACCGCGGTAATTTTTGCGGTTTGCGGTAATGAAAAATCGTTACCGCGCCCACCCCTATCTGGGTCTCAAGACGCTAATTTGAAACCTCAAGACGATTTCTAATTCATAATATTTCATATTTCCAAGTTACAATAAGTCTGTGGGTAACTTTGAAAATATGATAGCCTTTGAGCTAGAAATACTGTATTAAAGAAATTCAACTAACAAGTGTGTCTAATGGTACTAAATCTTAAGTTTTTTCATTTTACAATATCTTGAAACAATTCGAGCGGAAACCTTCATTCGTAAAATTCACTCATAAAAGAATAAAATAAAAAATGTTAAAAAATGATTATGCATCTTCAGGTTGTTACAGTCTAAGTATATATTACGTTATCCTGCAAAATTAAAAAATTGGACCTAGAAGGTAGAATGTAGAAAAAAATAATATTGCTCAGCAAAATAATACTAATTTTTGTTTACTTTCGCAGGGAGAACCAGGCATTAACTCAAGTGAAAAGTCACAAGTATATATAAATAAGTGTCTGCTGCTTGCTAGTCTAGGATGCTTTTAACATTTAATGTGCTAATTGCTATATACTGTTATACTCTTTTTTATATTTGTTTCAGTACAAATATTCACAAAAATCGGCGACAAAAAGTGTTTGGTCATAAAAATATGCTTAAGTAGCGTACGCAGATCGTATGCACAAGTTGTTACACAATACCTCTCGATTTACACAATTTACACAAGCTCAACTCACTTTTTGTTTTTTAGTCCTTTATCACGAGATTGTGACTAAATGCTAGAAATTGCCCTCTCGACATTGGGAAGGTGTGTTAATCACAAACATGTTTTTTCACCTGGTTTTTTAACTTTTTAACAGGTTAAACTCACCATATAACAAGAAAAACTGAGCAAAAATCAAACACACCCACACACAATCAACGAAACCTAAGGGTGGTGTGTACAAAAGTATTACAATGGCCAGTATACAACAGTATCGTGTTTGTACTATGGTGTGAATGTGAGTGTTAAAGTTTGTTTAATAAAATAGCACACAAATAGCTCAGTCAACTTTGAAAACTGGAATAAAAATTCCAAAAAATGTGTCAGACACTCATTTTGGTCAAAACAGCAGCCCTGAATTCCATGCAACAGTTGATAGCTGAGACTCTGAAAGAGGGGCTTCTTGAACCTTAAACCTTAACCCTTAAACCTTAAAAGTCAACGGATCATTATTGCTTATCTTGTAAATATATTACACATAATATAAACCATGACAAAATCTGAAAAGTATTCGAAAACATAAACTATCTTTGAAATTAGTCACAAGTTGTGCATATTGATTTATAACTACAAAAAACATGTTTGAAGTAAGAATACTAACCCTATAAGACCCCCCTTTAACTGCAATGCATTTACAAAGGTGGTTTTTATTCTACATTATGTCTACAGAGTTGTGAAAAAATTTGCAAGGTCAAAAATAACAACCTCAAAAAACCCACATGTGCCAATGGGATGCAAAATGGCTAAAAAATAAATGTTACAAAATTATGGGTGAGGAAAATACATACATACTTTTGTCATTTACATATGATAACTTTAAAAGTAAAATTAAGTGTATTTTACGAGATTCTGGACAAAAACTCGGTGTATTCTAATGGTGATATAAAAAGTTAAATCCGCCAAAAGTTTTATGAGCATATACATATTGTTCGTTTAAGGGACTAACATTTTTATCTTTCTTAACTTGTCGTGAACAAGATTTCACACCAAAGAAAAAGGAATTCATTTAATGTGCATATTGCGAGAAAAAATTGTGTAGAAAAATGGTACTGATCAGCATCGATTTTTTATGCGAAATATAAAAGTTATTTTTTCATTGATGAAATTCTATTTTGTTGCGGTAACATTCTGTGCATATCTAGTCTGAAAAATTAGTTTTATTTAAACAAATTAAAGTAAACGTAGTACATACATATTAAAAACAAAAATAATAGCGGGGTTGCTGTTATCACTAAATTGCCAAAATCAAAATAGATTTACCAAAAAGCTCACAAATCTTGAAATAACTAATACGGCTTTGGTTACCAATAGACATATCCACTAAGAGTCTATTTTTACAATATTGCAGACAAATCTCATTGTATATGTATTTCTGTTGTAATAAATTGCGTATAATAGTGACAAATACAACAAAAATAGTGACAAATACATTTCAAGCCAGTTCCCTATTGAAACCGGCGAATTAATAACTGAATTTAATAGTGCAGATATATAGAAAAGCAAGAGCAGGTTTTAATGTTTTGTATGAAGGTTGTATATTTTTCATTGTAGCAGCATGCAGTTCAAAAACTGATTTTAAATAATCAGTATAGCGAAATTATCAGTTGAATTTATCATTCCAATATCGGCCGTTTGCACCAACCTTATTCTCGAGCTATTCTTATTCTCTTGCTATTCTCGAGTTTTGTTCACCATCTTACAACATTCAAAAATTATATTCAATGTATGGTGTTTAGTTAATAGGTAGTCAGTATCGAGGAAACAGACAGAACAAATCTAATGTAAACTTCTTTAGGGTTAAATGGAATTAGCTATTCTTGAGTTATTCTATTCTATTCTATTCCATTTTGGTACAAGCCAGTGTATATAGTTAGATGGATGCATTTATGCCTGTGTTTAATAACTAAACCAATAAAAATGGTCTTTATAAAATAAGTATTTTGATAAAAATAATAATAAATAAATAAAAAAATCATGAGCAAAAAAATTTGACAGTCATCGAAAATTTACTAAAAAATACAATCCATATCCTCACAGCAGCAAAAAAATACAAAAAACTGTTTGCCTTACAAAAATTATAATTTCCAATCGAACCGTCAGCAAAACAAGTCTACGTTTCTCGCTTGTGAATTGCCTAGGTGGCGTTACACGCTTGAGTGTTTGCAAAAGCAATAAAATATGCATGTCAGAGTGCAATCAAACAAGTGAATTGCAGATTTTCGAAAGTCGGACACAAAAATAGTGACGCTAGCACTGATTGAGTTACTGTGAAAAACGAGTAGGATATATTCTATGTAGCAATACATTTATGGGAAAGATTACTCCTAAAGTTTTGTAATTTCATCTTTGTTGTGAGTAACTTTTTTCAATTATGTACTTTTCTACACAATCGCAAATTACTATAAAAATTTGAGGCCGCCGCGTATTATATACTATATTGCAACAGCTCAATTACCACGTACGTATCTGCTGCTCACTGTGTATATCTATTGTATCGTTCCAACGTAAAACTCCCAGGGTGGATTTCACAAAGGTGGTTTTACTAAACCATGGTTTTACGTACGTTTTTATACGATTTGCACGTAACTTCATTACGAAATATCGCCTGATTCGTTACGAATTTCCTAGATTTTCTAAAACCATGGTTTTAGCTCAGTTGAAATTTCAGACCAGCAGCATAGCAGGTCTGTGTTTTGCTAAAATTTCAACTGAGCTAAAACCATGGTTTTAGAAAATCGAGGAAATTCGTAACGAATCAGGCGATATTTCGTAATGAAATTACGTGCAAATCATACAAAAACGTACACAAAACCATGGTTAAGTAAAACCACCTTTGTGAAATCCACCCCCAGAGTCTAAAGCGATACTCAGGGATAGCGGGTAGTTTCAGAAGCTTCACGTAAGTCCTTACTTAAACAAAGTTAAATAATGAGAGAATTTAACATACGGTTATGAGAAGTACAACATAAGGTGGATTTCAAAAAAAGGTGGTTTTACTAATCCAGTGGCTTTCCGTACGTTTTGCATGATTTGCACATAATTGCGTTACGAAATATCGCATGTTGCGATTTTCTTAAAACTTGGTTTTAGCTCAGTTGAAATTTCAGCAGAATAGAAACTTGCAGTGCTGCAAGTTTGCAATTTCAACTGAGCTATAAACCATGGTTTAAGAAAATCTATGCAATTCGTAAACGATCAGTTGCCCGTTTGAATAAACTCACAGGCCCACAGGCACAAATTTGATAGCCGTGACCTGTGGCCACAGGTGCCTGTGAATCCCGTTTCAATAAGCATAAAAATGCTGCCTGTCACAGGCCACAGGCACAGGTAAAAATTTCACAGGTGACGCACGCAATCTGACCGCATGCTCGGCTTGCCAGCAAACGCACATATCTACGCTGCTGAATAGCAGCTTGGCTGTTATATGGGCGTTATATGAATTGAAAAGTTTTCTATTAACTTAAATGGTCTATTTTCCGCTTTTATTGGCATTTTTGTTTAAATTTTACAGTAAAAATTGTAAAACTTTGTTAATACATCAATTTTCAAACATATAAACTTTTGCTAAACGTTTAGAAAAGCTATTATTTTTGCTTTAAAATACTTCAAAATGAAACAAATACATTAGCGAAGTAAGTTAAATTAAAAAACAACTACAAAAAGTTCCAGTACAGCATAAATTATCTATATTGGCGCCCTCACAGGCCACCCGTCGGCCTTTGAAAAAACGCCACAATTGTGAGATCGCTCACAGGCACAAATTTTTATTGAAACAGAACGGCCTGTGAGCGATTTGTGGCAGTTCAAAATCTACCTGTGCCTGTGGCCTGTGGCCTGTGAGCTGTGGCCTGTGCCTGTGAAATATTGAAACCAAACTCACAGGCACAGGCTCACAGGCCCACAAATTTGTGGGCCTGTGAGTTTATTGACACGGGCTACAGGCGGTATTTCGTAATGAAGTTATGTGCAAATCATGCAAAACGTGTTTTGTAAAACCAATGGTTTAGTAAAACCATCTTCATGAAATCTACCATAGTTTCGGATACAACACCATCAGGGCCCAATTGTATAAGGATTTCAACGGTCGTTCAAATTGTTCGAATTTTATAAATAGTGAAGTTGTGTGGTTTTAGCAGAAAAAAATGTGAATTTCAACTGTGATTTTATAAAGAAAACTCCATTGAAATAAACAGCCGTTGAAATTCTTTATACAATCGGGAAACTGATCCTGTTGTATCCGAAACAAGGGTGGGTTTCACAAAGGTGGTTTTACTGTGGTTTTAGTGACTCGTACCCGAATTCGATTGATTTGCAGAGGCCTCAGCGGGTCGAGCTTGGTGAAGGAGCGATGGCTGTGCTCGGAGGGGAAGTCCATGCTGCGGTGGCGTCGGGTGTACTCCGAGGGCACGCTCGGCTTCATCCCGCCATGGCTGTCCACCTTCGGGTCGATGATTCGCAGACGATAACTTTCTTTCTGAGATTCCACCTGAAATATGTGATTTCACCTTAAATAGAGGATTTCACCTAAAATATAGGATTTAAGGTGGTAGTGTCGCCAAAGCAGTTTTGCTCATAGGCTGCAAAATGAGAACTTTTTGCTTTGAAATTGTACGTTCACTGATAAACTAGTGAAATGCCATATGGTGTCAAATAAATACTGCCAGACACTAGACTACCAATATCTACCAATATTTTTAACCAATCACCATTTGTGAGCCAGACATCACACAATAGAGACATAAAAGTTCAAAAAATCAAGCCAGATGTCAGATTGGCCAGCTTGTGAAGTACATGTAATGTCTTGACGCACAATTTTTTGCCACAAATAAGAAAAATGAAAAATAAAGGTTCGTTTTTCTTTTGATTTCAAAATGAGTGTCCAAATTTTTCAGAATTTATCATTATTGCTGTGAGTACTTGACAGGTGACGCACAGTTTCACAGTTCAAACAGACATTACTCCACAAAAACTCAAGCAATGTGCACTAAATTTTGTGTGCATAAACTAGAGTATATGTGCTTTTACTTTGTGTAAAGAATCTAAACAAAAAGTTTTTTAATTGTGACGAAATTATCGAATGTGGATAGGTTTTCAAAACGTCATTTTTCCGACTTTGTGACTTCACTGCTAACTGCATGCTGTATCAATTTTTTTGAAACTTGGCAAAAATATTTGCCTTGAAACATATTTTTAGAATATATAAAGAAAAATAACCTGTCTTTTACTGAAAAAGTTTTATAGTCGCGCAAAATCGACTGCTTTCGCGACACTACCCCCTTGGGGGTAGTGTCGCGAAAGCAGTCGATTTTGCGCGACTGTAAAACTTGTTCAGTAAAATGTTAGAAATTGTTCTTTCTACATTTTAAAAATCTATCTAAAGGCAAATTATTCCTGTTGGGCCACAGCCCAACAGGTCTTTAATTTTGATTCTTGTATCTTAACACAGTGCTAGCGTTAAAGTGTCAATGTGCGGAGTGTGTTTCGCACGTCTTTTACCTTAGCCATGCATCTGTCACTATTTAAAGGCCTTGTAAAATCAGTGTGTTGCTGCTTTAGTGGTTTCTGAGAATGCAGTTTGAAGAAAAAAAGCGCTCATCTAGGAATCGACGACATCCCCTCTAGGTTGCGAACCTAACAGACTAACAACTCGGCCAGTCAGTTCTGATGCTTCAATAATCATGATATGTTAGAAATCGACGATGGTATTGTGTTCTTTCAAACTGTCATAACTTATTTGCAACAGAGCTTGTAAGTTAAATTTGCAATTATGCATGAGCAAACATGAAGTTCAATAATTTGTCTTTATTTAAGATTATTAATTAAGTAATTAATCTATCTTTCAAATTCCGACTGCTGAAAGCTTTAAGCTGAGATTTTGCAGTTTCAATGGCTGTAACAGGATTGGTTTTTCATGGAAAACATGAGTAAATCTTTTGCTGGCCCAACAGGTTTACAATGGCCTCCGGCCAATGTACTTAAAAGTGTATGCTTGATACTTACTGAATACTTTTGCCGAAAACTTAGCTTGTTTTGCCAAGTTACAGCAAAATTGGTGCAGCATATAGTTTGCAATAATGTCTCAAAGTCGGAAAAATGACGAAAAAAAAACCTATTCACATTCCATTTTTTAGTCACATTTATCAATTTTTCTGTTTAGTTTTTTTACACAGACTAACAGCACATATGTTGTAGTTTATGCACACAAAATTTAGTGCAGATACCTGTAGTGGCTGTGGAGTAATACTAGTTTGAACTGTGAAGGTGTACTTAAACTGTAAAATAGTAACAGCAATAATGAGAAATTCTGAAAAATGTAGACGCTTATTTTCAAATCAAAAGAAAAACTAACCTTCAATTTTCTTTTTTCTTATTTGTCGCAAAAAATTGTGCGTCCACACATTATGTGTACTTCACAAGCTGGCCAATCTGATATCTGGCTTGATTTTTCGAACTTTTATGTCCCTATTGTGTGATGTCTGGCTTACTAATGACGATTGGTCCAAGATATTTGTCAATATTGATAGTGTGATGTCTGGAAGTAATTATTTGATACCATACAGCGTTGGACTAGCTTCTCATTGAATGTACTACTTCAAAACAAAAAGTTCTATTTTCACAGCCTATGAGCAAAACTGCTTTCGCGACACTACCCCCTTAACTTAGAATATAGGATTTCACTTAAAATATAGGAGTTCACGTTCATCTGAATTATACGAAAAAACTTACATAGGTCCCGGTGACAGTCAAGGTAGTTAAACTGATTAAACGTTGCAATTGGTTGGCTTACTTTATAGGGCGGAAAATACTCAAATGTACATTATTTTAGGTAAGCGCTTACTTTAACAGTGCAAATAGAAATAGAAAGTGAAAATAGAAAGTACTATATAGCATATAAAACTGACATATTGATCCTGACCACAAATTATCACTGATTTACCATCATCAAATTCTAAATACCAAGAACACTTTCATTACAGAAATATCGCCTTTCAGTCTTTTTTCGGCATACTAAAATTGTCCAAACTTAAATGACATAGCCTACCTTATAATCCGCCGGAAAACTGGTGTCCCCGGGTTTCGGTAGGCTTGAACCCTGAAACAGGAACATAGATTGATAAAACCAAAGAAAACAGCAACAAAAATAAATTGACATTGTTACAAAAATTGAAGGCGAACCGACTTGTTGAAGCAAACTTCGGTTGAAAGTATTTAACTGACATTACAAGTGACGTTGCAACGAAAGTTTGGGTGAAGCCAAAAACAGAAAATCTAAACGAGTTTAGTATTTCCTGATACCCATTTCTTGTTTGTCTAAAAAAATTACTATTTTGTTCTTTCATAACCAATTTCTGGTTTCTGTCTAACCAAAAAATGCTGGAATCTGAGGCAAATAAAACACGCGATTTCAGTACGAAAAGCAAAATTTGCAAGCATCAATAGTACAGCGAGTTGTCGCAAAAATCACGCCATCTGTTTTCTCTTAGGGTTCAGCAATTTTAGGTCCGACTTTAGAATTGTCGCCGATATTACAACCAATATCACTGCATATATTCTAATGGCATTGCTAAAAATTATTCAGTGAATTCAAGGTCACTTAAAGAGTGCTAAAAATGCCAACCGGTATTGATCCATTGGCATGAGTCTCTGATTTATATAATGGCGTCACCGTTTGAATGTTATGCTGCATGTATTCCGTCTTTCCTTTCTGATGACTGACGTAATCCTGAAACGCACACAAGTACAGCGCACTAATTTATGCAATGCAAATATTTAATAACGTTTTCATTTTGTTCTACGAGTTTTATCCTTCGTGATAACACGAGTACATAATAGGAGACATTTTACGACAACCTCAGTTGAGTACAGGGTCTTGAAATTGGGAAGGAAACCCCTCAAAGGCGTACATAAAGGGGCTATTTTGAACTCCGCATTGGACACCAGCCTCTAGGGCATAATGCTATAATACTGCCAGACTGTCATACTCTTCCTATTATGTACTCTTGGTGATACGATAAGCCACGATAGTGGCCGAAAAGTGATGAAAAAATTACTGTTTTAGTGCAGAATTCCACTGAAGTTTAGCTTTCTTAAGCTAGTTCTTAATCCTTAAGCTACTCCTCCTTACAGTCGTCACTTTAAGCAGGACATGTCAGGTAAAAGCGAGTATTACCCAGCTAGTTTATGTCTTGGTTAGGGCTTGTTTGTAAATAATATGTAACTATGTGCATGATTAAAGTAAGCGATCGGATCGATTAATCGATCAATAACCAAAATCCAAACGGAAACACCTAAACAAGCCTGGTTATTACCATAAAACGACCAGACTTGAAAGTCGAAAAATGGACAAGAATAGATACAAATATGACATTTCGTCAGCCTCATCCGTTCGATAGCAAGAAAACAGACCTCATAGAATATATTCACGTTTTTTATTACAGTTTTTAATCTAAAATACGGATCCTTAAGGATCATTACTTACGGATCCTTCCGGAATCGAACCAGTAACGGTTCGTTTTTCGGGGCCACTCCATTCCTTTACGGTGCTCGTGGCAGACACTGTTGTCGACATCCCGCGCTAGCCCTTCAGACCTAAAACAGAATAGACTGTGTAAAGACCTCAAGGAGCCATACAAAAAACTATTTAATACTAGCCAGTAATGGTTACATTTTGTCTAAAGTCTGACCAGAAATTGCTGAACCCTGAGACAAAACAGGTGGCGTGATTTTTGTGACTACTCGCTGTACTCCTGATGCTTGCAATTCGTTCTTTTCGTCTTGAAATCACGTGTTTCTTTTTGTCTCAGCAGCCAGCATTGTTTGGTCAGACTTTTGTTTAGGACACTGATAAACGTGTCTGGTGTGTAAAATCGACAAAAGAATCCTACGGATTTTACACAATTTGTAGCACTTGATCTGAATTTAATAACGAAGCTTTCGGATAAGCTAACTTTTCATTTGGAAAATGAGAATAAAAAGATTTTGTTTAAACTAGACCAAAAATTGTGCATAGCATTTTTGGCTCAGTTCAAAACACTCAACTTAATGAAAATCAAAGAATAAGTTTCGAGTAAACTTCAATCTTTTTTTACGTAATCGATCTGGAAATCAAGTTAAAAGACTCCAATAAAAGGGAGAAATGGCAGCTAACGCCATTACACTTTTTCAATGTGGGAAGCTTCTGCTAAATTTAGCTCAGATCAGCCTTACACACCATTAACCAATCTATGTGACTTACGTTGAGCAAAATAAAGTATTTGTAGCAATTTAGTATCTAGTTTGAATAATTAAATTAAAATTAATTAAAACCAATAATCACAGAAAGAAAGTCACGTTCACACCATTATGCCATATCGACTCTATAAAAAAGGATTAAAAACGATTACAGTTATTCTCTTCACAAAATAATAATTAACGACAACAAGCATGGATTTGAATATTCATGGATACAGACTATTTTATAGATCTAACTTTTTGAAAAACGGGAGCAAAAAGCCTCTTCACAAATTAAATTATTCACAAAATAATAATTAACGACAACAAGCATGGATTGAATATCATGGTCGACTATTTATTTTTTGGGAGAGCTCTTTTTTTTTTCTGCTTTAATCTTTTCACAAAGTTTTGAAACTAATAAACTTTTGTCATTAGTCCATTATATTTCGTATCGTTTGTTGAATTGTTGAAGTTGTTCTAGTTAATCTATCCCAGTTAAAATAATGCATGAAAACGTTGAAATGAACGTTAAATAATATAGGTAATCTCGGTTGTATCGAGAAAGAGAAAAAAATCGCTGACAGAAACTCTTTTCCTAAACAAGCTTGAAACGAATCGTTGCTAAGTAAATATTCAATAATTGAAAAGTTACAATTTTGTTAAAAAAACTGCTAAAAAGTCTGCATAGTCGCGCAATAATTGACAAATTTGAATTTCAATCGAGTATTACGGCAAAATTAACTTCGACAGGTGAGTGTAAAATTATGAAAGACAACAAAATTACCATCAAGAGTACGAGAAAATATAGACAAAAGGTAAATCAAGACTACACAAATGGTACAATATATACATATGTAGTACATTAAAGAACTAACATTACTTGCAAGTTACGCAGGCAATGTAGTTCTTTAATGTGCTCATTACGTTAGTGTAGAATTTGCTCTCAAGGTCAATTAAGAGGCAGCCTTGAAGAAAATTTTACACTTTTGTACACTTTACACACATACAGTACAGTGTACAATAGTATATGTGTGCAAGACGTTTGCTTAGTGTTAAAAAATCCTATTACCAACACAATAATATGAAATAGCCAAAAATGTGCCAAGAAATTTTGATGTTGAACAATTTCTGACGAGCGGAATTAAATCTAACTGCTAAAATTTTAACTCTTGCACAATAGTACGTATGACACTATACTGCTCTGTTATTATTAGTAGTTTTGCAATTTGTAAAGGCGAAGTTGTAATAAAATTGGCTTAGGAGGTTGAAGAGTTTGAATTAAAAATGTGTGAGAAAACGTCAAAACTTATATTTACTGGTGGTATTATATATTGATTGTATTAATCTATATAACTAGTTTTTACAATACTGTATAACGGTGGAACAAATTAAATAACATTAACTGAAGAAAAAGATAGGTTCCAAACGGCAAAAAGTAAAGGAAAAAAAATTGAAGCTGCTTGCTACATACTTTGGCAAAATACTTCAGCAATGGCCAAAAACCATTCTAGTAAACGGAAAAATTTACAGTAAGAGTAGAAAAAATTACTTGACAAGAGAAAGAAACTAAAACAAAAGTACAAAAGTAGTCAGTACGGTAAGAAAAGTAAGAATTGCATGCATCAAGAGTACAGTGAGCATCCACAAAAATTCCGCTACCTTTTTTGTCCCAGGGTTCAGCAATTTTTGGTCAGACATTAATGAAAGCGAGCCTAAAGTTAGTACAACTCCCCAAGAGAAATTTAACGGCGACAAATTGAAATCCTAGTCAAACATTAAGTTTGATACATGAATCGTGTACTGTGATTAAATGCACTGCGTAAAGGAATGACTATATTTTTTACAAAATTATTCTAAATGCAGCTATGCGTGAAATTTTTCAAAGGCAGCAAAACCACACACTAGAACAGCGAAACAGTGAGAAGATAACTAATGAAGTTCAACTAAGGAAAAACCAGTCAATGCTTACAGCCGTTCAACCTTATTGTTGTCAACGTTTAAAAAAACAAAAATTAAAAAGGGTAAACCATAAAAATACATTGTCTATTCATATTTAAAGTCGTGGGTCTACAAGTGCCGCATTAAAAAATGTCAAAAGCTCATAAGCCATCAAGTTTATATAGTAAACTTTTTAGATACTGAGCCGTTGAACTTGATTCATTCTACAGCCATGTCCGTTCAACCGGCAAAATTATGGCAAAATGTCACCAGCAACACTACGTAAAATAAGTGTGTGATTTTGACGCGGTCCGGTCAGGGGCCGCGTACATACATACTACATTCACAATCTCCGAATCTTATGTATTTTCAGGTAGGCCGATTTTCCAGTGTTAATTAACACTAAAGGGCAGGTAGGTGGATCAGCTACCGTATTCTGCAGTGCATAGGATTGATATGGCAAGATGCGCAGAGTTTCAACAATCTAAACCTTCGGCAAAAGCATTCAGTAAGTATCAAGCATACACTTTCAAGCACATTGGCCAGAGTCCAGCGTAAACCTGTTGGGTCAGCTAAACATGTACATCTAGAAATGTGCTCCAACTTTTCACTGAACCAAGAGCTTGTTTCCCAATTTAGTCGGCTAAACGGACAATCGGCTGTAAGTATAAATCGACCCTTCATGTTACAAAATATTCACGGCTATAGAACAAATGTACAGCGCATAAATGGCATCTTATACTAAGAGAGTTGTGTGCCTTAAACAAGACAATATAGTAGTAGTGGGGGTAAAATTGGAATGGATAGAAGTTGTTGTCATTTCTGGATAAACCAGTTTTCGGCCCGAAACTAAAAGAACGAAAGAATGTCTCTGTTTAACTCGATTAAAACTTTAAGTATTTACAATGTGAATAAGACATATAAAAGGGGTGCTACCACAGGTTAATTGATAGAAGTGTTAAAACTTGTATGAAATAAATTTTATAGAACGATAGGGGTGCACTAGTTCAAGGGGGATTCGAACCAGCAGCCTACAACTGCGCAGGCAAATGCTCTACCAACTGAACCACAGGACTAGTATAAGCTTACTTAAGACTTAAGTAGTAGAAAATAAATAAGTTACTCTCAACAGCAACCACTACACGAATAAAACTGCTAGCGACTGTCGGTAAATTAAAATAAGAATTTAAAAAAACTTGAGACTTTTTCTTTCCATATAACGCAAGTATTTACTAGACACACCCCTCCTGTGTAAAAATAGCAAGAGTATTGTAGGGAAAATATGAGTCTAGGATGACGTCTAGTATGTACTTTAAGAGTATTCTTTAATTGGCCGAAATTACAACACCAATGAGTCGTATGGCAAAAATTTACATATTTCTCAAAACTTTTCGTGAAAAAAAGTGCAACAAATGCAAACTCATGACAAAATGTTCGTTCGAAATTTTTCAGATGTCTTTTTCTAAACCAAAGAAACTAGTTGGATTATTTCTTATTTAAAACTAAAACGCCGAGTTTTGAAGAACAGTAATGTTTAAATGCCCCCACGTACGTACGTCAGGAAGTTTGGAACAAATAAGTGGCATTCTCTGGCCGTGAAAAATTATAGTTTGAATTTTAAAACCATACATAAAGAAGTCCAATCAAAAATTGAAAGAAGTAACTTTAAAGGATTTTTAATCAGTTCCTTTTCTTAAAAAACATAGAATATACCCGTGAAATTGTAGATACATAGATTATACACATTTTAATCTATCTATCTATGAAGCATACCACATACGAAATGGGTTTCTTCAGAAATTACAGTAACCCAGATGTATATAAAAGTATACAACTACAATTACAAATGTGTTTTTATTTTTATGTCTTTACAAAAATAGGGTTTCAAAATTTTATGACTCAATGCTTATCATAGGTAGTTATTTAGTTAAACTATTACTTAAACTATAGACTAATTTATAAAAAATAACAGTTCTTTAGATTGAAAATGCAATGAAAAAGCAATGCAAAGAATAGTATTTTTTGCATTATTTTTAAACCGTTTAGACGGTTGAAAATAAACTCAATTGTTCTCATCGAGAACGCCCCTGTATACCCATTTTTAATTTATTACATATTAAAAAAATTTTGCTAAATAAAAATTAATGAGAAATTCTGTTTAATGCTGATAAATATTTCTAGATGGTAAATTCACTAAAATTAATAGCATCATCATTGATCATGTTGTTAACTAAAATTAATGATTTGTTCTTTCTAACTGCTTTTACAAAACTGTTTTCCTATACCAGACTGGTTTGATTAGATGACCTCAGGCTTCACATAAAAAAATATATACATTTTAAAACACAGACGTCAGGACAACCCTTATCGGAAATACGATTTATTAAAGTCTTGCCAGAAATTTCTAATTTCTGAACCCTGAGATAATACAGGGGCGGGATTGCTGTGACTACTCGCTGTACTCATGATTCAACTCGTTCGTTTCGTAATGACATCGTTGGATTACTTTTGACTCAGTGTCCTGCAATTTTTGGTCAGACTTTAGTATAAGTATTCTCATTTCCCTATGGCACTCGCACATACATCTGCTCAAGGTCGATACTGTAGGTAAGATTATATATAATTATATGAACCATACATAGCCCAGTTTAAATCCAATCAGAGCATATTTTTAATTTACATGCTCAAGCGATACTTTGGCGTTAGAAAACCAATATAGCAGAAAGTGAATAGTTACATAATGGGGTCCAAAATTAACGGGCTTTGACTAAATTAACATTTTTTAAGTAAGATTTAAACGGTTCTGCTTTAAATATACCTTTTTTTCGCCGTTGCTACAACAGCATCAACAAATTTCGTCATGAGGGTGATCTAACGTTTTTGGTTTATATTCTTGTGAATTGGTAGATTTTTTAAGTATTTTTAGCACTCTTTAACAGGTACAGCCTATAGCGCTGTATAGTCACAGTAATGACGCCTAATAAAAAGCTAAAAAACGAACTACCTAAAGCCTGTTAGAATATGACGTGAGCGTAATTCTGAGATCACAATTTTTTTACAAGCTCATAAGGGTTACAAGCTCTTACCTTTTACCTGTTCTTGTATCATGGCTATATTAAGAAACTTACGACTGCTTGTACCAACTTTTTGTTTTTTATAGTCGTCTTTAATTTTAGTCCTGTTGTCTATTTTGTAACCCTATATTTTAGAGACTGTATAACAAAACTAAGCAGTATGTACATAAATTACTATACTACACAATCATTCAATTTTGTTCTTCGATTTTGAGAAACAAAACATAGCTCACTAAAAACCAAAAAACTACTTAACCAACTGTAAAGTGTACGCACCTACATATGTACATACACTGCATAGAAGTTGTCCCTTGTATATTAACTGATCCTTTCGGATGAGTCAATCAATACGACTTTCATGCGCAGTCAGCTCATTTGCATAATACAGTATCTATTTTATATATCGTTCTGCGCTATATAAACGCGTACTGTGCATGGATAATCAGTCTGTTTCTTTCGTCTGTCTCTTCTCGTACCGCCAACGCGCTACACCAACCACTAGATTTCAAAAAACACTTCATTTCCTATGAGCCACTGACATTCATTAGACCCAATTACGTGCTCTTGGTACCATTTTTCTGGTCCTTTCTAATCAGCTGTTTTCCAGCCAACCTTCAGTCTTTAGGCAACCATGTCTAATTCTACACCATCTATTCCTCTACGTCTCGAGGTCTCCCATTAGGAATTCTATTGTGTAATTTCACTGAGACTACCATTCCTACCAGCCAGCTGCAACTAGCCTCCTAGTGGAATTAGAGTCTAATCACTTTGCTAGATTAGCTGAGCAAAATTCACACGGCTTAATGGCCTCAGGCTTTTTTGTCCATTATCACTCAGTTTACATGAGTAGACTGAACTGTGCACTTTGTGGAAAATAAAACTACACTACCACTTTGTTGGGTCTAGCTTAGGTTGCTGTCCTCAATTTATTTAGTTTATTTTAAATTTGTGCTATTATAAGTTTGCTTGGAACTTTATCCAAAACGGGATTTCTAAAATTATCCGCTCGTTTAAAGAAGCACATTGAATGCCCATTTATAGATATCCAACTATAATTTAAGAATAATTTAAGACCTTAGTCGTGTAAATACTACTAATTTTCATTTATATTCTTGATTGTAAAAATGAATTCTCAATATTTCAAGTCTGCTCTTCGTACTACATAATTCAATTTTTGGTTTATTTTAATTCAAAAATACTTCTATAGTCACAGTTATCGTCATTCATATTCTCACTATTAAAGACTAAAAATAGTATATAACCAATGTATAGCTATTTCTTCTTTTATATGCACTTTTTCTACATCTGTTGTGGGATTGTAGTCAAGTGTATGAAAGATTTGCACCTCATTTTTGCTTCTAAGCCTATAAGAGTTGTAGGTTTACATATCTAGAATTCATTCCTCATGGAAATAATCTATAGGTAGCAGCCTCAATTCTGTATATTCTACCCTCATTTTACTAGTGGTCAATACTCAACTTTTCGAACGTAGTCATTTATGACAACTTTTTAGTCATAATTAGTTTGATTCAAATCAACCAGATAACCCAAATGGTCAGACTGCGATAGCAGAGCTGCCTAAAAAATCAGAAATATATCATAATTTACATAGCAATGACAGGTATACGTTAAATAGTTTAAAAAACACTGATACACTCTATAATTTAAACTGTTTTGGCATTAAATTAAAAGTAGTGACAAAAAAGTGTAGTCGCAAATACGAGACACGGCAACACTGTATGGTGGCCTTTTATCGTCACCGTTTTCCTGTTGGAAAAACGCTCGAGAAATTGACCTTTTCAGGCACTAGTGCGTCTTTAATTTTCTTCTAACACTCTTAACATTCATTGAAATATTGTAATGCATTATTGCTGCAAATTTTTAGACTATTGTATGACGGGATAGGAGAAAAAAACTGAATAGAACTGAGTTGGATTGTGCATTTTACTACAAAACTGTGCTGTGCTGTATCAGTTGATCCCACCGTAATGGTTCAGTATGTCTAGAATAACATCGGCTATACAGAGGAATTTGCAAACTGACTACTAAAAATTGCAAAAATGGAACAAAATAAGCTAATTCTCGTTTGCTTCGGGCCGGTTCATACTAAACAGAAATAAGAAATAAGAAATAATATCTTAGATACATTCATCTTTTGATAATCCGGACGACATTGTCCGTAAACGGTACATTAAGCTGTAAAAAAGTAAGTCTTGATGTAGAGGACCTACGAAAGCTTAAATTACAATTCTCAGTTCCATGAATAAATAAAAATGTGCCTACGGACAAACACACATCTTCAGGGATAATTATGAATGGAGCTTTAGCAACCTTTTAAACCTTCTGAATAAGATCTTTATAGCCTTCCGAAACGACATCTGATTTGGAGTCAGCATAATACTGGGCCGTTTAGATTTTTCTCAGATTATTTGGTGTAACTTGGCTTTTTTGTCCTTTCGTGGTAATATAATCTTTAATGCTGGCTGGTATAGAAATACAATTATAAACGTAAATAAGTAACAACAAATAAGAATACTAAAAAAACTGGCTAAAATTAGTGCTGCGCCAAAAAAATACCTACGTAGTAAAGGATGTGTTTTTATTTACTTGTATATTGTCGAACTAATTCTAAAAGGCAGGAAACCTTATTGTTTAACTTATATTGGATAACTTATAAAATTATAAAAAGTATAAAATGGTAAGAATAAGGAATGAAATGCACGGGATGGGGTAAAAAATTTTTTGGTTTTTGGTACAGTAATAGATAACAAAAATACCACCTAAGTAAACCATCAATACCAAGTATGAGTAACAGTAATACTTGTGACCGCAATACTCCTGAAAAAATAGCAGGTTATGAGGCGAAACTTTCATTAATTGAATGCTGTGGGTCAAAACTTGTGGTCATGGAAACAAACAACTTTTACGGACAAGTATAAAGTAGACTTAGTATACAAAACAAGGATACAAAAAACCAACAAAATGGTCATGGAAACAAACAACTTTTACGGACAAGTATAAAGTAGACTTAGTATACAAAAGAAGGATACAAAAAACCAACAAAATGGTCACTTTTATATTAGACAACAAAAAAACCGACATGGGCGTAACATAGCAAAGTGCAACTGACTAATTTGAGAAATTTTAGTGAAATTTAAGTTTCTGATCATATCATATGAGACACTAGACATAAGTAAGTTATAAACGTGAATCGCCCAATATTACAGTATTTCTGAAGAAATGACTAATCACACGAAGAACTAAAATTATGCCAAAAACGGTTCGCTAGTTGTAATAGGCCAGTGCGGATTTCTACGTCTAAAAAGTAGTTACAAAAATATTAAGACTAAATCTGAAAGTACTGTTTTGTTCTTAATAACACAGCAAAAATCAGACACCCTAATTTTCGTTCAAGCAGAAAAAACAATATTTATGTTGTCTTTACAGTACAGACACACGACAAACACTAGTGTAACAGTACATACGCTCTACATAATATAATACCAAGAGTACAATATATATCAATGTCACACGAAGAGTACACTGTATAGTACAACAGTACGGCATAAATGTACTCTTGGTGAAACGTAAGACTGCCCAAGTGTTGCACATATTGTGTGTACTTTATAAATAAAGGATATAAAACGCGACAAAATGCGAAAAACCAGTCCTGAATACTTCAACAACAATGCACTAAGTTTACACGCCCATATCTGACTATATTTTAGAAACGGGGTAGTTTTTTTTAAAAAATAGAATACTGTAAAAAAATATATTAATTTTTTTTAAAATTTAATAAAAAGAATTAGAAATTGTGAGAAAGTGCAGAATAGTCTTTAGTCACCAATTTGTGAATACTTCTAATTCTAGGGCTAACAGTGTAAACAGACAATGCATGCAAAGCATTGCAAAGTTTCCTCCGAAGAAAACATTTTAAAATTGGCAGGTGTAAACACAGACAGCAATCATCGTATGATCTAATATGCAGCAATAAAAGGCGCTGAAAATTGCACTCTTGAATTTGCACATTGCAAGTCAAAAGAATGTTTGCACTCATTTCTGCACTAGAAGAATTTGGCGCAATTAATCTCAAACGATTGCTCCTATCCTGTGCTAAACTATTTATAGTACACAACATAACGAAACTGGATCGCAATTTTGGATGTGCGTCTTGATTTTCTGAATGGGCAAAGTCAAATCTCGTCATTAGGGCACATTAACCTCAACATAACCTATCATTTTGTTCTTCTACTATTAAACTAAGCCTAAAATGTAGATTTTTTTGTCTATAAAATTGTGAATTTAGGCTTATGGCGTAACCAGGTTCGAAGCAAAAAGTCGCAAAAAGCAATCAGTCGCCTACCTGTCTGCGATATAGAGCAAAACCAAAAAGATGCAATTGGTGATGCAACTAGAGTTGTTTACCTTGTCATTATTTACGACATCAGTTCATTGATACCAAATGCCCATTAAAACATGAAAAATCACAAAAAAACTAGCACCAGCACTGGTACCAATAATAATATCAACGAATTGAGGGAGGCGCAATTCTTTCGCGGTCTTGGGGCTGAACGTACATGCTGTTAACATGCTGTTGTAGGTTACTAAAAAACATCTCAGATTTAACGTCCAAACAATAATCTTATGAAAATTTTCTTCTTTGAAAAATTTCTATAATTTTTTATTCTACAAAATTTTTTGTCTTCATGACCCTTCCAGACATGGTAATTCTTTGCGTTCGATGTATTCTGCATAGCTTTGGAATTACAATTTCATCTAAATATGGTCAAATTCAGTTTCAAAGTAAAAATTCTATTCTTGAAATGGACTTTTTGAAAAAGCAAATTCTTTCAATTTCTCAAGCTAACCTCTCAACATTGCAAGCAAACATTCAACAGTGTCGGCTGCTAAGCTAGTGGTTTCACAACACATAATAATGTAATTATCAGAGCGCAGACTGTTTCGCTTCGGTATGAAACTGCAAATAAATAGCAAGTTTGTTATTACATATAAAACTACGAGCTCATGCAATTGTACTCCATATTTTATGAGATGAGTTTGAACATTGTTAAAAACATTAAAAAAGTAGGATTCTGTTTGCAGTTGTGCATTACAAAATGTATGCTTTACACTTTTCCTTCTGAAGTTCAACTTGTATTAATCTTTATTAACAATATTAACTAATTAACATTTATGCAATCATTTCATTGCGCTTGTGACTAACAAACTGTATCCTTTACACTTCTTTGTAAAGTTGAACTTATCTTAATCTTCATTAACAATACTAACTAATTAACATTTACGCAATTATACTACATACTATAATTCATACTAGCTTTAGTACTAAGTCATGAGTAATATTCTCGATTGACTAAAGAATAACAAATTAAATTACAATATGGTGCACTATTTATACTCTGTTTACTATGCTAGATGATTACCAAGAGTAGTCCTTAAGAACATGGCACTGGGACAAGGACAATTTTCAGTCAGCTATTGTGAACCATGAGCAAAACAGTTTCGTCTAACGATTTGCATGCCAAGTAGACCTTGCCCCAACTTTCATTAGGTATATAAAAAATGGCTCGTTTGGCCATGTAGTTTTTATTGTATTGCTTAAGGACAAAACGATATGAACAAGGACAAGGACAAGTATGAACCGGGCTAAAGGATCAGTTTAGCGATTCGGATTAGCTGGACTCAGCAAATACATACGTAATCTAGCGTTAATTTGATATCTTCTGAATGTATCTCATTAGGATTTTAGAGTATTTAGCTTTTTGATTTTTTTCGAGTGATTGCTATTTTACAAGCATTAAAACATTTTCCAGAGGAGACATTTAATCACTTTTCGAGATAATGGTTTTTATCAAAGGTGCAAAGCAGTTGTCGAAGAAAAAGAAAAAACGCTCATAATTTAGAGGGTTATGCAAATTCTTTAAGGAGGTACATAGTTAATTTGTGAAATAGGATAGTTAACTGACTTTTCTAAACCTTCATTTTCGTTATGTCTAGCTTGTTCCATTCATAAAAGCCTACAAGTATATAATTACCTAGAGACAGTTTTGCTTGCTGTATGCTACTTTGCAAAAAGCAGAAAACACTTGAACAACATTTTCTAATATCTGAACGTTGGATAGGTAAAATAATTAAATAAATTTAGTAACAAAATAGTAATAAAACCTAGTTTGATTTCTGATGCAGTTTTACAGTTTTACTTTTTTACGCAATTTAGATTTTTGTTGCAAATCAAACCATCCATTTTGGGCTTCGATAGATAACAAAAATTTCTGAAAAAATATTAAAGCTAAATAGCTACAGTACCTACCGACTAAATTACTTGATACAGACTCTATCCAAACTGACCATTAAAAACACCCTATATACAATTTACTGTTCCGTAATTTGAGTACTCAAAATGAAACATAAATTCCATAGCTGGCCACTTTTTTGCAACTTTGTCTCTCAACAAATTAAGCACTCCACTACCAGAAAGACCATATTGATCATTTTAATGTTTTCCGCAGCAAAAGCATTATCCTTATCACTTCTCCTAAAGAGGTCCTTTTCACCTAAAGACTAAAAGTAGGTATTATATTACTGGCTGAAATTTCTGGCTGCTTTATTCTGTGCTAGTAGAAGAACACAATAGCGTTCGCTTTATGTAACTTATTTTTTGGTTATGCTGCAGCTTCTTTTTTAAGTTATGAAACTTTTTAATCCGCGTAGTCTTACTCCTGATTTCGGGGTTAACTATTTAAAGGCTTCTATATCTGGCTTAAATTAAGACTCGCTTATTCGTAAGATATTATTGTAAAGATTGCACCTTATGTGCTCATGATCTTAATACTTTAGCTATTTATCTACTGTATAGCTTGTACAATTGTCAGAAAAGGAAGGGGGATTCTTAGTGAAAGAAAGACAGTATCAGCGTCAGAATGACCCAAGGGGAACTCGAACCACCCTTCTGCATGTGGATCTGCAGATGAGTGCTTTAACCATTCGAGCTACTGGACCAATGCTGAGCTGTCAAGAATCCGTTTAAATTAGCCTAACGGGCCTATCTTATTTCACGCATTAACCCTTTCATGTCCAAAGGATCATGGGAGATATCACACGATGAACTACCATATCTGGGGCTATGCAACGTGACTAGTGTATTCCAGCGACAGTATATTTGAACTTTTTGAACTGAATCTTCAGCGAAGCGTATACTTAATTAAGCAATGTGCAAATTTGACTTTTTTTCATCGCAAAAGTAGTATTTTCTTTAGGGCCACATTATGAAATTCGAATGCAACTCCGGCCGTCTGCTTTTTGTGCATCAGATACAGCGTATAACGTAGTTTATTTCTAGCATTCAACTATGGCAGGCGTACAGTTGCTGTGCTGATACTCCAGGGTGAAGTACATATTATGCCTGAGCGATGGCGCAAATTTTTACAATTTCTCAACTTTGAGCGCTTATAACTCAAAAACGGTGCGTCCTAGACCCTGATTATGTTTTGTTCACCATTCATTTCTCTATCGAATGGTGGTTTCACGAAGTCTCTACGACGCACGTAGATTGAGCAATGTCCAAAAAACTAGAAGGTATCAGAATGAGGCTGTCTAGCCAGTAATACTCCGGGCATTACAGAGTTAAGCCCGGTACATTACTTGTCCGTAAATTTTTTTGTTTGTGCTTAATCTTAGTATCAATTCCTGCGCAAAGCTTAATTCTTTGTTGCTGGTTTTTTGCGCTTAAAGCTTGACTAAGGGTCAAAAAGGCAAGAAAGTGTTCAAAAAATTCATGACTGTAGCTTCATGTTTTTTGCACTGGCTTATGGGCAAACTTTTGCACGTACAGACACAAACAAGCATGAATAAACCAGGGTCCAAGCTGAAAATGCACTTTTGCTAAATCAAGTTGTGTATGAACTCTTGAAATGCCTAATAAAGTTTTGCTCCCTTGCAACACTCAAAGCCCTTTTCATTGTTAAAAGTTAGCTCCTTTCCAAACTACACGAACGAGCTTTCAGTATTTATTCATACCTAGTGTGTGTGGTTTTTTTAATAAGCAAATACAAATTCAGTGTCAGTTGTTCGTTAACCTCCATGTTTTCTATTTAGAAAATTGTAAATATTTTTTTGTGATAGACTAAAAAGGTTTTCGTACCAGATTAGCTTGATTAAACTAATTTTTTACGTTGCAGGAGCCGCCAAAGTTAGCAAACATGATTGATGAAAGTTTAATACCAAAAACTTGCGACGAAAATCAGGATTTTATTCGACTTAACGTTTCGGGCAAGCATTTTTGTCTCATGAAACGTGCCTTACTACGCTACCCTGAGACCAGATTAGGTCGATTTGCGCTGCAAACCCATGAAAAACGACTAGCCCTTTGTGACGGGTTTTTGGAAAAAACGAACGAGTACTGTTTTTACCGATCCTACAGACTTCTGGATGTCATTCTAAGCCTATATCGTGCCAATACCGTACATATACCAGAGTACGTTTGCATGTACCAGTTCAAAAATGAAATTAATTTTTGGGAAATAAACTGGAACTGTATCAGTGACTGTTGTCGACCGAAACTTATGTCCCTAGCCAAACCAGAACCGATTGAACAGCCAACTATTGACAATACCGTACCAAATCCAACCCAGAGTTCTGCGGGCTGCTACAGAAGTAACCGAAGAAAGCTATGGAGACTTTTAGAGTATCCAGAAACGTCGATACCTGCTACAGTAAGTGGTTTACCTGATACAATAGCATAGGGATAGGGAACACTCACGACTGAAATCGGGTCTCATAAGTAGCTCTGAATTTAATTTTAAAACATTAGTTAATCATGATGATCGTGATCTCAACGCTTAGTTGTTTAGGAATACCAAGGAAAAAGTGAAAATATCCACTAACCACCGACTTGTGCTCGAAAACTTTCTGGGCATCAAAAAAGACAAAAAACAATAGCTTATGCGGATTTCAAAAAATGTTTAATTTGAGCTCAGTTCAAGTCAAAGTTACCGACAAATATATGAGAACCAGTTTAGAAATTGGTTCGAACTAAACGTAATATTCACGTGGCTTATTTAAATCGCTCAATCCGATATATTCTAACAAAAGTTCTTTCTACTTTATTTGTCCCTATGCTTCCTTCAAGTGCAAGTCTAGTCTAACAAATACATACTTATCATTATTTCAGATATTCATGATAGCCTCGTGCACCGTCATTCTGGCGACGGTGGTAATCCTGGTTCTCAGCTCGTTTCCCTCGTTCCAGACGCGGAACGAGGAAACGGGTGAATCGTTGGTCGCGCCAGAGCTAGAATTCGCCGACATGCTTTGTGTCAGTTGGTTCACCATGGAATATCTGCTGAGACTCTTCGCCGCCCCTGATCGATGTCAATACGTCAAATCCGCCATGAGCATTATCGATCTAGTGGCAATTTTGCCATTCTTCGCCGAAATTGTTTTCTATCAGATCGGTTTGGAGAATCGAACGTTTGGAAATCTTCGTCGCTCTCTGGTCACCATTCGTGTTCTGAGAACGTTGAGAATTTTTCGAATTCTACGAGTTCTAAAAGTCGCGCGATACTCTCGCGGATTTCAATCAATTGGCGAAACGTTTGTTCGATCTTGGCGTGAGCTAACTCTCCTGGTATTTTTTCTGCTGACTGCCACCCTACTATTTTCCACGACTATGTATTTCCTGGAAACAGATGCCCCTGGGACCATGTTCAACAGTATTCCCGCCGCGGCATGGTGGTGTATCGTGACAATGACCACTGTTGGGTAAATTAATTGTATGGCGTAACTGTTATAACACATTTGAAATTGAATAGATAACATAATAAAACCAAATATATATATATATATATATATACACAGTAATACACACAAGGGCGTAGCCGGGGGGGGGGGGTCGCTGGGGTCGCGACACCCCCCCTTTTGGTTTAACCTGAAGAAATTGTCAACCCCCCTTTGGTTTTTATCGCCGTCCTAAAAAAATTTCAAATTTCTGATACGTCTCCAATTGAATAAATTTGGCCTAAAAATCAAAAATTTTCCCCTATTTTATCTGGGGGCTGCCGCCCCCAGACCCCTGCAACCTATGGCTCAGTGGTCTTGGGTTTACAATAGGCGTGTATATAAGTACTAAAATCGCTATAAACTTCACTGCAACTTCAAAATTGGTATCACTGAGTGAGCAAAAAAGTGGACAAGGTGCGACCCCTCCCTTTCAAAATCCTGGCTACGCCCCTGACTACACACGTAGTCTCTGAGGAGACCCAGACCCAAGACATAAGACTAAATAAAGAACAGAGTTTTTAGTTGAACAAGTCTACAGCACGTGATCAAAACAGCACAATGAAATTTGGCTATTTGTTGCCTATTTGAACTACCCTTAGACTCGAATCGCATTTACAGCCATATGCCCGTACAGCCGGCAAAGTTACGTAATAGTCATGTCACGGATAAAAGTGTCCCCCCTAACATTTGTCCCCCCGGACACTTTTATCTGGATAAAAGTGTCCCCCTTTGGATGAATGTGTGTCCCCTATAGGACACTTTTATCTGGATAAAAGTGTCCCCCCGGACAGTTTTAGGTATCCGGATAAAAGTGTCCCCCGGACAGTTTTATCTAGATAAAAGGGTCCGGGGGCAAACTTTATGGGGGACACTATTATCCGTGACAGTTCACGCCACTAATAGTTTATAAAATCAGATTATGGCGTAATTTTTTCGGTGTTTTGCCTCCTGAACGGCCAGACGGCTGAAATTGTGAATCACTAAAACTCCACTTCACGACTTGCGTCATTCTGGAGCAGTGTTAAAAAACCACCAAAGTTAAATCTCATTTTTTAAACCTAATTCAACTGTTAATTTTTTTTTATAATTTTAGGTACGGCGACGTTTACCCGGTGACAGTGGCAGGCCAAATGTTGGCGTCCCTGGCAAGCATTTGTGGCATCATCCTTCTGGCTTTCCCAATTTCCGTCATCGTTGACAATTTCAACCAATCATATCACGATCTAGGAGTGGCTAAGAAACAAGACGAGAAATCTGAGTTTTGATCTGTATGACTTCGCCTAAACAATGCTTTTAGTAACTTATTTCGTATACCTATTAGTTTTGATCATTTGCAAGTAATTAAAACATGAAGTTTTACGATTTTGGGGTACTGTACCGACCAAAATTACTTGCAGCCTTCGGAGTCACAGCGTAGTCGGAGTCACTTTATTCCGGAATCAAAGTAATATAAACTATAAACTTCATGTTTTAATCAAACTCAAGGATATTCAGATTATGAGATTAAATAATTCAGACTCCAGGATCAAGTGACAGCGACTCCGTTGTGACTCCAGAGCCAGTAGTAATTTTCGCCGGTATATACTGTGCATGTTTTGAAATAAAACATTTCATCCTATATACATTCAGTAAAAACATCCGAAATGAATTAAAGTTGACTTTGGAAATCAAGATGTAGTCGATCGATATATAGTTAATGCGGATTTTTTTATTTTCTGAGCTAAGGAAAGTGTTGAAGTAAAGGAACCTTTGAGTCTTGGATCGCAAAAACTTTAAAAATTTGAAAATTTAAATTTTTTAAAAAATCTTAAATTTTTTAAATTTAGCTTTTTTGAAGTCCTGAGGTAAAGAGGGGGTCTTTTCCGTTATTCACCAGCCAGTCCGGAATTTGGAATTTACTGAGCCGACTTGAATAATTTTTGCACCAATGGACTCCTCTTGACATCAGAACTTCAAAAAAAATAATTTTTAAAAATTTTAAACCTCAGAACTTTAAAAAAACTAATTTTAAAAAATTTTAAAATTTTTTAAAAAATTTAAACTTTCAAATTTTTGTAATTTTTTTAAATTCTAGCGATCCAAAACTAAAATTCGTGTCTAGAACACTTTCCGTTTCTCAGAAAGTGTAAAAATCTGCATTTTGTATAAAATTTTTTAAAAAATTTAAAATATTTTAAAACTTGCGTTTTTGAAGCCCTGGGGCCTGTTGCTCAACTTTACAAATCTCACAATTGTAACAATTGTAAGTGCAAAATCAGGTGATTCGTAATGAATTTATATAATGAATTCGTAACGAATCACCTGATTTTGCACTTACATTGTTACAATTGTAGGATTTGTAAAGTTGAGCAACAGGCCCCTGAAGTCAAGGGGAGTCCATTGGTGCAAAAATTATTCAAATCAGCACTGAAGTCAAGGGGAGTCCATTGGTGCAAGAATTATTCAAATCGGCTCAGTAACTTTTAAATTCCAGGCTGGTGGGGGAATAACGGAAAAGACCCAAGAGGGGACCATAGGTGGTTGGTGCAAAAATTATTAGCTTAGTAATTTCAAATTCCGGACTGGTGGGGGAATAACGGAAGACCCTCGCCAATCATCTTAATTTTTCGTTCGCACCGCTTTCCTGATATATAGATGAAACTGTCCGATAGCAAACATGTAACAGCATTTATTGTATTTACTAGATACGCTGTAGGGCAAAAGCGTTAACGAATGATTAATCGGACAGCCGTTCAACCTGTCTGGACGAAGTCCAACATTTTGTCAGCAACACTACCAGACTACCAGTTAACATTACTAGCGCCAAAATGATCAACGTAGTCTCATGTTGTATTGACTCAAAATGGAGCTAGTTGAAATCAACCTAACTGAATCAAAGAGCTACATTAGTATATACACGAACAATAACAGCCCAGAATAACCCTGTTAAAATATTTACTAAAATTAACAAGCAAACAACAATAATAACCATAAAATATAACATAACATCATAATATTGGTTTTTTAAGTCAATTTTACTCATAATTGGTTTTTAAAAATCTACACAGATCCGAAAACAGAATTTTAATAAAATTATCTCCATAAGTCCTTAAAGTCTCTTCCAACGAATTTCAAATGTCCAGAGAACCAAAATATTTCCCTGAACAAAAAATACGTCAAAATTACCAACATAATACAACTAAAATCAATAAATAATCAATCCTATTTGATAGCTACATTAGTCAAGCTCGGGGCTTTAATTTGGCCATCATTGACAATCAATGGAACGCCTTTATAGCAAGCCACACCAGAGTCGTCTACTAACAAATCTGGCTGCACTGTTTCCCACACCTGCTTCTTAGGATTCAATACTGCGTCTGGGTTGCCTGAAATAATTATATTCTTATTATATCTTTCACAGAATTACGAATGAAATTAATGAGTAAGAATAAAAGTATATTACATTGGGCAAAAAATATCGCGAGCCAAACAATGTATAACAAACAATGTAAAACATTCAAAGCTTGACTCAAATAGATCGCGCAAAAACAAGATAGAGAATCTCGTTTATGTAATGGTATTTATTTAGTGAACTTACTGTTTCTTTGTTCTGACATGACCTGCCCGCCTTAAATTTCTCCAACAATTAAAGTTTCTTTCTACGTAATAAACAAAGGTGTGAAGTAATTCTGCGTATAAATCTGCCAAAAAACAATCTCAAAACACCACTTTCTGCTAGTGGTGGCAACCTAGTTTTTTTCAAAACTAGGTAAAGTAAAGTAAAATTTCGCAAAACTAGGTAAACTAGGTAAAAGTACCTAGTTTTTACCGAGTTTTGTGAAAAAACTAGGTAGTACTTTGCCAAAACTAGGTAGTACCTAGTTTTTTTTTAAATTGACGTTATCATCTATTAACCGTTACTATACAAGTTATCAAATATATTCTGTTCCATTACCTAGTAATTGAAGCTTAAGAGTATGACTATAACCACTTTTCGACTTATTCTTCTCTTGGTGTGCTTCAAATTGTCTAGAAAAATTGTCTAAAGGCAAGCAGAAGTTTGGCCTAAAAAGTTAGATAGGTAGCCCTATAGTAAGTTAAGTATCAGTTCCTAGTATTGTCTAGTATAAGACAAGTATATAATATTGTTTTGTATGTCCGGACCTGAGAATTTTTTCCAAAAGATAAGTCTCCGTTACTCCCGCTAGTCCAGAAAAGAAAATTTACTGAACCTATTGTCATAATTTTGTTACCAATGAAATTTATTTTTCGCCTTCATCTAAGGATAACAAACAATACAAATTTTTGAAATAATTTTTAAAGATTCTAAAGATAAAAACTCGTTCCAGAAGACTCCCCCGCATCTTAGGACAAGAGCATCATCATTAAAAAAATTTGAATTTATTTTTTCAAAAAAATGATTTTTTCCAAATGCCTCTTTTCACCCTTCTTGTACACCTACTCTACAGTTTAATCTCAACTGTTCTTACTGCGTGCAGAAACAATGCTGTTCTAATATTCCGCTGCATTAACCATTTGGCTCAAAAGTCTCACCAAGCGATAAACCGTTTGTTTTGCAGGTGTACTTATAACAGCTCATATACAGTACAATGTCGGCGCTGCAAAGCAATCTAATCGCAGCTACCAAAGTCATTTATTGATGGCTAGGTTCTTGCACGGGCAAGATCAATTTGTAGACACTGACAATCATTAAACAGCCTTCAGTTAGCTGATTTCGAATCAGAATTTACAGGCGATGCAGCCCGTCAGCAGTAACAACTAAGTTGAAATTCCAATGCATTTGTTTTTGTTCCTTCTTTGGAAGTAAGGATCGATTCGTACTTCCCTAGGCCATACGGACAAACGGACGTAGGAAACACAGACAAAGCCTGCTTTGCCCGTTTTTTCAATTCATACTTTTTCGGGCAAACGAACAAAGGTGCGATTCATACTTTTGAGCCGTATGTCCGTTTGTCCGCATGCCCAACAATTTCGGCAGAGTTGAACGAAATTTAACTTGCCGGACATACGGACAAAATGAAATTGTGCCGTTTAGTACGAATGACCGGACATACGTCTGAAGGACAAAAGGACATACGGCTGAACAGATGACAGTATGAATTGGACAGCCGTTTTGCCGTTGAGTTTGTCCGGACGTCCATTTGTCCTAATGTCTGTATGAATCGACCCTGTGTAACAGATACAATTAGCTTGCTATTCTGTTCATTTTACACATCTGTCAGAACTTCTTTGGCCATGTACCTTCGCTGTACGTTAATAGCCTGTGGGCATAACTTCATAATGCATGTAAAACTATTGGCGAAAAGTAAAGGGGAAAGACTCAGCTAGCTGTGGTATCACATAGTCCTTCTGGAAATGTGTATTGGCCATTGGGTACAATTAATACTATTATTTTTGAAAAGAACCTGATACTAACAAAATGATTAGAGGCTTCAATGAAGATTAGGGACAAATAAGAGTTAAATGTTCGTTGCGCTTACGCATGCAAAAGCTATCCACTGTTGAAAAAATTTTACCTAGTTTACCTAGTTTTGAAAAACTAGGTGGTAGTAAAAACAAAACTAGGTAAAAGTAAAACTAGGTAGCCGAAAATGAAACTAGGTAGTACTTAGTACTTTTACCTAGTTTTAAAAAACTAGGTACTTAAGTAAACTAGGTACTTTTACCTAGTATTGCCACCACTACTTTCTGCCTGTCATTCATCAAATTCAGCAACTCCGAAAGCTTCCTGTCCTAGTCTGCTTTTAGTCATCAAAAAGTCCCCTCTCTCCTGCTTTTAGTCATCAAAACGGCATCCCACCTTCGTATCCCGGACACGTGACCAAATCCCCCGGCTTGCATCCGTCCGGCGGCAGCAGTATTTCCACTGACTCCGCTGTGGAGGCGCACATGACCATGGCTTGGGAGACTACGCCTCGCATTTTGGCCGGCTTCAGGTTGCACAGCAGAATGGCCAGGCGATTGCTCATCTGAAACATCCACACTTGTTTAATGAAACTTAAACATGTTTTGGCGGAAAATGACGGGTGCATCTGCCTGCGCTAGAACACAGACAGGCTGAAGAGTGTCTCACTCTTCTTCTATATAGTGTTAGACACTATTATTTACTCTTGGAAATAGCTAATCATAAAAGCTCAGCATGAACCCCATAAATACACGTCCTTGTCCTTGTCCCAATCGTTTTGTCCCTAAGCAATTCCAAGAAACGTTTTGTCCAAATGAGCAACCAAAAAGTGCAACCAACTTCATGCAAAAACTTAACCAAAACACTTATGTCAATTCTTCACAGCATGGGACCGAAATTTGTTTTTATCCCGGTCCCTGTTGTCCTTAAGGATAAGCTATCACGAACCGGGCTTTAATTAATGTAGATAATATAATATGCTTAAAGTTAAAACTATCTTCAGTACAACTTATCACAATATTATGATAAATATATACTGCTAAATTTACATAATCACAGCCAGTATAAAGTCCAAATAAAGTTCCCCACCTGTTCAATGGGCACGTGCTTGACCAGCCCACTGACCACTGTCCTCGGCTGCGGCTCCCCCACGTCTACCTCCTCCACGTACAAATTGTCCGCGTCCGGGTGGCGTTTGGCGGATCGAATCAGACCCACGCGGAGATCCAGGCGGCTCACGTTCACGGGCAGATCCGCGCCGGCCTCTGCTGGTTGCTGCTTCTTGCCCGCCTTGCCCTCGCCCTTGGACTTTTTGCTGACTTTCTCCGCAGTAGTTGCTGAAATCGTGGCAAAAGTTTTGGGTTAATAAATTAACGCCAAAGTTAGAAAAGATTACGAAACCAGAAAATAACCTGGCAAACGGATCTGGTTATATCACTCGAGAATATACAACTGGGAAAAAATTTAAGGGGGCCCTCAGCCAAAATTTGGAACCTTTACGCCTTTGGCCCAGAGCTACAAAAAAAGCCGATTGGCAAATTTTTTAACAAAAGTGCCATTTTTACCCGATTTTGTCTACATTTTTAGGACCCTCTGTCCCATTCAATAATAGTACCATAAAACGGTAGTAAATCATAGCATGGCGACCAAAAATCTTGACTTTACAGTGACATGATGATTTATTTATTGACTGAAAATAATTAGTTATTTCTCTAGTGGGAACAATTTCAGCAGTGCAAAATATCGGACCTTCCTTAGCTTGTTTGGCTTCAGGCGCAGCACTGGTAGTGGGTGTGGGTGATTTCTGCTTTGGAACGGTCGGCGCTGCAACTGCTTGGCTGCCCTGTTGTGAAGGTACCGGGATTTGTGGGACTAAAAAAACAACCACATTTTTGTGCTACTAAAAAACAAACACATACGGTTAAAGCTAATGAATGTGGGTTAATTGCAAGTGTTGATTTATACTTTCAGTAGACAACAATGTACTAAGATGTACGTATGGCCTTTATTACAATATTCCATAGAAACATAATTCATACGATTCCATAGGAATTGTGGTTTAGAATGTAGCGTTTTAGCAAAACTTAGCCAAGACTGTTCTCCAGCTAATCGTATTCAATTGTTCATCCAGTCCATCCAATCGAAAGTAATCAATCATCCACTAAACACTATTTACATGCAGTATACTGAAAAAAACTTCATATGGATATTGATAACTACAGTAAATTACCAAAAAACTAAAACAATCGCATAACACACCGATTCTAGTCATACAATTATGACAGTAATTTCAATTATAAACTAAGTACATACGACTCAGAGCATGGTTTTTTTTTGCGTCCCACAGTGCGTCCAGACGCAATGACATTCAGCTGGACGCAATTTTTTTTAGCGGGACGCAAACGGGACGCAGTGATTTTTTTGGAACTCTGATTAAAAAACTCAAGTATAAAGGCCATGTACGGGTGCTGGTGGTCCGAATAGTAAAAAAATTTCCAATACGTCTCCAATTGACCAAATTTGACCTTGAAATCTAAAAATTTTCTCAATTTTTTTCTGGGGGCTGCCGCCCCCAAACCCCTCCAACTCTGTGGGTTACTATTGCTTATTATTATCTTTCAGGCCTATGCATATCCACATATCAAAACTTTGGATCCATAATCTACCGAAAATGTATATACCCAAGGGCGTATAGCAGGCATGGAAAAAACCGGCATTTTCATATTTCGTCATGTAGATTATACGTTTACACGGGAAACCAAAAAAATCTGTCGTAAGCCTACGCCTAACCTTGCTCTAATTGCTGCAACCGGTTTCATTCCGCTATCTCTTACCGTTTTTTGGCGGGAAGCCAAAAACTTGGGGAGGGGGAAACCCATTTATGGGAAAAAAACCATGTGGTGAAAAAACCCACCCCAAAGAATCAGATCGAGAAAGTGCCAGTATGGGCATTTGTAGTAATAATAAACGTCTTTTTGCACTAACATGAGTCTTTTGGATTTGGAGTAGCTACTCGGTTTTTCGACATCGCCAGACCATTTTCAAAAAGTGGTTTTTTCCCCTACATGGGTTTTTCCCCCCGTCTAATTTCGGTCATGCCCCTCGTACAAAAGAAGGAGGGACCTGCCAGTTGCCTAAAAATCAAAATCTTCTCCAATTTTTTTTCTGGGGGCTGCCGTCCCCAGACCCCTGCAACTTATTAGCTCATTGTGTTTCTTGTTATTGTCTTTTATTAAAACCTATGCATGTATGAGTGAGTATATACATTATGCATCACCTACGCAACACGAGTGCATTATGCTACATTTACTTGTGTATATAAGACACTGTCTTATGTGACGTTTCCATCAATTGTTTTTAATTTTTCTTTCGGAAAAAATTTCTGATACATCTCCAGATCACCAAATTCGAACTAAAAATTGAAAAATTCTCCAATTTCTTTTCTGCGCGGTGCCGCCCCCAGGCCCAGATCCCCTTAGCGATCTTGCATGTGTAATGCAAATCCACTTGTTAAAATTACAAAAAAAATGCATTTTAACCCAAAACAGAAAATAGAAGCCATTCAGTCCCCCTTTTTTCTGGGCACCCCCCTCCGGTGACAATAACGTAGTGTATTCACAGATAGAAACACAAGACTTTCACGGTACAACCTGGACGCACTGTCATTGTGTGGGACGCAATTTTTTTGAACGGGACGCAAAATGGACGCAGTCTCGGATTTGAAAAAAACCCTGACTCAGAGCTAAAAAACATCAGAATAAAAAAATCAAAAATACCTCCATGCTTTATTTCAGCTTCAATGAGTTTCTGTTTGGCAGTTTCCACTTGCCGTTTCAGTTTCTCATTTTGCGCTTCCAATACTTGAGCTTCTCTGGCAACTTGAAAGTAAAAAAACAAACAAATATGTACCAGAGGGAATGCATGGAGATAAGCCACAGTTTTAGCAGGGCCAAAAAAACGATAAAAAACAGGCTACACTCAGTACTCACGTACATTACCAAAAAACACTACTTAATAAGATCCATGCACTAAACTAGCGTTACAAATGGGAGGGGGTGGGCTAAAGGTTTTGGTTTATGTTTTGGTTATGGTTTATGTTTAGGTTTATGTTACCCCCCCCATTTTGGTTCATGTTGTTGCCCCCTCCTATTTCTGATGAGGTGACCCCTCCTCACAGAACATTTTTTAACACGATTTCACTATCATACATACATACAATTATGCAGTATTATTAATATGTATATAACACAGGAATATGGATATTGTACACTTTTGGTTCGACTTTATTTTTTATCCATAATTAACTGTATATATTTTACATAATATTACCCTATATATTTTACATAATATTACCCATACCCATATTAGCATAAACGGCGTCCACTTGTGACTCCAGCTGGCTTAAAGCTAGTTCAATAGCGGCAGAGCTTTGGCCTATGACGTCATTGAAATTCTCCTGTTTCAGCTGCTTCAGCATGGCCAAAATTGGCTCCAAATCCACCGTGCTGTCTGGCACGGGCGTTATTGTTTTAGGTCCGTTCGTCGCAGTCGGTTGCTTTCTGATTTCCTCAGCCGTAGCCACGCCATTGGTCACCGGAGGGACGTCCGTGGATTCAGCTGCCTTTTCCTGTCGTGCCTTTTCTCTTCCTTCCTTTCGTTTGGCTTTAGCTTCTTGCTTCTCTGCTACAAAAACAGAAATATTGCCTCACCATGCACAGCTTTAGTACTAAAACGAGAATGCAGCACAGTTTTAGCATGAGCAAAGTTATCTCACAGCTTAGGCGGTATATCACGTAGTGCAAATAACCATAGACTGCTAAATAATCCTATTTTGCATTTGAACATGCCGGGTAATAGCCTCATGTCTATTTAGCTTGCAAACTGCGTAAAATCACGACGCCAATAAGCAGATACTCCCATAATTTTTTGGTACTTCTTTCGACTACAAAGCATATATAATTATAATGCAAAATGTATTATTATTATATACAAACTGACTTAGAATGAGTCAACCATTATTCACAATTAATCCTACCAGCAGATTTAGCCGATTTCTCTTCCTTCGGTTTGTCTGGCTTTGGTTGGTTCTTTTTGGCCGCTTTGGCCGATTCCTTGGGAGCCGGCAGGGCCGTAGGATCGAGCACGCTCAGCTGTGACTTCAGTTGGAGCAGTAATTTCACTTCCGCTCCAATCATCTCCGGGTCCGCCTTGTCCGCTTTCAGCTGTCGCACTTTGTCGCCCTAAAGTACAGACATCAGACTTGGATTTAAAAGACTGTCATCCGGTTTCGGCACCATTCAAACTCTATACAGTCACATGTCCACTAAACCGGCAAGATGACGAAATAATCACGCCACAATCGTACATTATCTTATACTATATTTATATACACTAATAGCGGCGTGATTTTTTTGAAATTTTGAAGGATAAACTGACGAAAGGGCTTTAAACATAAATTGACACTAACAAATTTGAAGCAATAAAGAACAAAAAAAGTAGTTTCTATAAACTCAATTTTAGAATATTTTTAATGTGTGTCTCAAACTAGGTTAGGACACTCTTAGATACTTACCCACCAGTATATTCGTTCCGTGAACGAAACAACAGAAGAATCGCGCAACACGTCACTTGTATACGTATACTTTATTACTGAGGAGATTTTATTCACATATTGCCGACCGAACGGACAAACTGCTGCAAGTATTAGTATGAGTATGAGTAAGCCCGCGAATGAACCATAAAGCTATCCACAACAGAAACCTGAGCAGTAATTTGATCTTTCAGAGCACTGATGGCCGCTTCATCACCCACAGGAGCGGTAGTTTTTTTCGGTGATGCTGGTGCTGGGGCTGTCTCCTAAAAAATCAGTAATTTTTCACAAAAAAACTTACACATTTTAAAAACTCCAGGACTAAACTGAACGTTGTTTGGTGTGGCAATGTTTACTTCTACAAAAACACTAAACCAATTTGAAACAGCCAAAAAAAGTAGATCAACTTAATCATAAATAATCCATAATTTATTAATAAAAAGAGTCAAATCAGTAAATAAAGGCAAGCTCTCACCATCTTGGGTCGGGTTCCTTGATACTTTTTCTGCAATTCGTCAATTCGCGACTGCTCAAGCTTTTCGAACAAGGGATACGGCTAAAAACCAAGTTGGAATTTTTTTACAGAATTAAACAAAACGAAAAACGAAAAGTTTTTAGTCCAAACGGAGCACAGCTTGGATTACGCAATAAAAAATACAATACATAATAAAGTACATAATTACGACGTCACGGCGTAATTCTTCTATTTTTGTGCTCAACTTTTATGACCCGCGACTTGATCAAAAGCTATTGAACATATTTAAAGGGAGCGTTTTGAGACTACATGGAACTGACATTTTTTCCGCTGTTAGATTGAGGGGTGACTTTGTAACGTAAGTGTTTGTGGGCGTGTCGGGAAAATACAATCCGAAATAGCCAAGTTCAAAACTTGAATAAAGAAGCCAAAAGGCCTGCAGTTTTTTTATCCATATTATGACATGTCCAAATTTCTGCTACCTTACTTTCACTTTTTCATGAAAATGGTTCATACCTCTAGGTTCACCATCCCATATTATTTGAATCTGGTGACAACAACTGAAACGTCTCTTAAAGAGCAGAGTACTAGCCAGAGGAGTTCAGTTTGTTCAAAAAAACTAACGCTTATAAATTGCAAAGGCAAAAAATACCATTATTTCATTTCATTAAACTCAAAAAATCTCAAACAGTCTTCCATCCGAAAGTCATCGTCCACTGTTACTAAAGTCTGACAAAAAATAGATGCGCCACTTACTTATTTGAGTGGCACGACTTCTGCTACTACTTGCTGCACTCTTGATAGTCAAAAATATTGTTCTTTCGTAACGAAATCACATGTTTCGTTTTCTCAAGTGGTGCAACTATTTTTTTGCCAGACTTTAGTAACTGTTATCTAAAGTCAAAGCCTAAAATACAACAACCATCTGCAGTGTCACCTGTCCAATTTTGTGTCCCGCGGGCAGATAACAGATGACTTTATCCAGGAGTTGGTTGACTGGGGCCGGCGCACACAGCTGCGCCTGAATGGTGCGACTGGTCTCGGGCAAATAGGGCTGCAGCAGAACCGACAGCAGACACGACAGATTGGCCGACACGCCCACCACTGTTCCGGCTCGTTTTCTAACATTAAATTAAATTATTGATTACACAATTTAATTAAAATTGAAATAAAAAATGGAGAAAACGATGGATGGTGATTAAACTAAAGTCTGACAAAAAATAGTTGCGCCACATACTTCTTTTAGTGACGACTTCTACGACTACTTGCTGTACTCTTTTTATAGTCAAAACCTATCCTTTTCGTAAAGAAATCACATGTTTCGTTTTCGTATTAAGTGGTGCAACTACTTTTGTCAGACTTCAAAGAAAATTGTTGTAAGCAAACATGAGCACAGATTTCAGCAGGAGGCTTCTGTGTCCAAAGCTGCACCCTTAAAATCCTGCTCAACCCCCACTTTTGTCCAATTTTTTCTAAAAATTAAGTTGTTAAAAAGCAATAAAATCTCACAACAAGCCAGTAAAAAAGTAGCCAAATCAACAGCCTCAAGTCACTGTATTCACAAAAAACACAAAACTTTGACCCACAAAACAAATCACCTTTCCTCTGGACTGCCTTTGACCAAAACCCAGGGCTGCGTGGCCTGAATATATTGGTTGCCGAGACGGGAAATATTCAGTATACAGCGAATAGCGTCCCGCAATCTGAAGACAGACAAACAACACTGCTCCAATTCACTGCTGTGAGCGTATGCCAACTTTACTACATACATGTGTGTGTGTGCCATATACATTAACATTAACTGCAGCAACAAAGTTTACACACACACACACAAACGCAGAAACAGACACACACCACACGAAGTTTAGCAGTATAAAACTTTTAAAGTGTGTGCGTGAGAAGTTTCACTTGATAAACGGGCCCATTCAGACATCGCAGTATGTTTTTGAGAACGGTTCACCGCAAATTAAAACATAATTTTTGTAAACGGCATTTTTTAAAATTATTACGAACTAGCCAGCTTCCCATTTGAAACAATTACGACCCAAGTGCGGGGTCGTTCAATATTGGCTGATCAAATAAACCATTTTCCTTATGAATCCGACTCAACCAGTTGCAAATCGGCTTGAGTTATAATCAAAAATATAAAATTTTGCCTCGGCTTGATAATATTTCCTCCTTCAGTCCGCTCCCAATCCAAATTCTCTAACTACTAAAACAAAGTTCAGTCCGTTTTTAATCCGGTATAGAATAGTGTTTCTACTGTAATCTACTTAATATTGCCTACTATTTACAAACTGATAACAACTACTAAAGCTACTAAACTAAAAGAAAGTTTATCAGTACTTAATCTGTTCCAAGAGGGAGAGATATTCGTGGAGTTCCTGTGTGACCTGGGCCAGTAGCAGTCCCTCCTCTTCGCCCAGCTGCATTTCGGGGATGATTCCCTTGAAAGATTTGGCCACAAACGATAAAGCTCTGCAAATGCCCGAACAATCAGCCATTATCATCAGATACTGCGTTGTGCATAAGGCATCGTCTATTATCTCGTATCCGTACATGTATGAGGCGGGGAGATAGGGGAACCCTCACAGAATCGAAAGGCCTGGAGGGGAGGGTCCCGAAAATTTGGACAAAATTTACTAGAAAATGCATTTTTTTGAGAAAATTTTACAAAATAATGCTAAATTTAGGGTATTTTTGGTCAGGGGATAAACGGTCCCCAAAATTTGGCCGGAGAGCCCCCACAAATTTAGACCCCGTTACATGTATACTCGTATCTACAATGCATTAATTTCACAGTTCACTTTAAATCAGCCACACAGTGCTACGTTTGGTTTTCATACTATGTTGGTATATATTTTTTTACCTCAGGCCTAGCACCATTTTCTCGTCAACTTAAACGTACGTATTATTGCACAAGTGAGTCCTAGGGGGACGGCGGTCGGAAATGGATCTCGAAAACGGAGCAAACCTACCTATATTTTCTCCCAATGAGCAGGGAGCCCCCCCCCACCAAAAAAAATTGACCCCGCTACATATAGACTAACGTATATAAAGTTGGCTAAAAATGGGGCGAAAAGGAAGCTGGTAATTTGGACGGGAATGTATGAAAAAGGAATAACTTTAAATTACACAAGTTATAGAAAAAATTCTGATATTATGACATACTATGCATATACGCGTGGACTTTTTATTGACCAAAAAAGTATACCTGTTTATAAAATTTCCGAGATTATTCAGCAATTCTGAATTATTTTTCATTGCAAAATCAGACCAGTTGAAAGCAGTGTCCTGAAAAGAGACTTAACATAAAGTGCAATGTTTCACACAAGATTCATACAACACAAGCTATTGTTGACTAGTTTAACTTCTTCCATAAAATGGTATATTTTATTAAATTTAATCATAATTTTTGTACATTTTCTGTGAAAATATTAAATTTGTCATAGCAAGCACTAAAATACCGAATATTGCCTCTCGAAGTCCCAAATTCACATTCGTCATGGTGAAATTGAAATTTTAATAAATAAAGAAAATTATTAACGTCCAACACTGATGTTTTTTTCACTTAATACACTTTCAAATCTCGATGAAAAAATAAGTTAGTCTAGTTTAGATTATACCTGACTCTCTGGCCGAATATACAGCAAATAAAATCTCCAAATATCTGATGGAATCCCAGTTTCCTCAGCATTGTCACCAAAAACGCCAACTCCGCGACTTTTGGAAAACTTGGTCGTCTCATAATTTAGATATTCTAAAAAAATTAAAAAATGATATTAAAACTATTCGACCTAAGGATAAATCCAAGTGACAAACTGGTCTTAATGCCTAATCAAAAATGAGCTTACGGCCTTTTCAGAAATAAATATAAACTGGATTAGCTTGATTGCACTAACTTCATAACTCAACACAGGATTAACTAAACTCATAAAATTTCGCAAGTAAAATGCGGATGATACGGTTTTTAGTCGTTTTACAAAGTTTCATAAACTTCCGCCAATGTTATGTTGAGTCACAGAAGTTAATCAGTTAAACTAATACCGGCTATTAAAATTAATGAGAAGGCCCTTTTCACTTGGACTCTATTATATTTTGCACTACTGAAATGCACTTTTAAGTAGTGAACCAATTAGGCTTAAAAAAGCCATTCCTAGACGCAATACTTAGTAATAAACCCATCTTCAGGTTGCAGCTTAATGCTTTTAGTATAGTTCGAATGTTTGTTAAACTCTGTGCTTAAACTAAATACACCACAGTTATGTTAAATTCATGGACCCATAATTATGATAATCTAATCTAATCCGACTAATGTTCATTCGAAATTGGTTATTAGGTTTCCATTCAAAGCTCCCAATTATTTCTGAGATAACAGTTTTAAACAGTTAAATCAGTTTCCTCTTACATATTATTCTTAAATAAGAAATTTAAAGGCCATAAAAACGAATAAATGGTACAAACCAGTTGCAGAGATGCTTTTGACTAAAGTGAATTTGTCATTTGCGCCCAAACAACATGCAGGAAAAATGACACTGTGAAAAGGAACGTTGTCTTTGCCCACAAAATGATACAACTCCACCTGAAGAAAATTAGGAAGTAATTAACTGAATGAGACACAAAGCGACGCATCCGCAAAATGCTACATAAAACTTTGTTAAGTCACTCAAAAGAAATTCATATCAACGTAAAACGAGATAAAATCAGTTTTCTTTTCACAAAAAACTCAACACTAAAAGTCACTCAGTCTTATGTATGTATACAGGTATTATCATTAAGAACCAACTTATTTAGACAGCAGAATGACATAGACAAATGCCAAACAAAAGCAACAAACAAGTATTAACCTATAAAACAGACAATACTTTCGTCTAAATAAGACGTCTGAACACAAGTCTAATTCACAAGCTCAGAAGTCCGCTCAGATTGTAATATGATTTAGCTCCAGCAACATTTAATTTTTTAAACATACATTATCACCATTTTTCCACCACTCTGTCCACTTGTCGGTGTAGGAAGCAGTGATGGAGATATAACCAATGGGAGCATCAAACCAAACATAAAAGACCTAAATTAAAGACAGACCAATATAAAAAAAAACAAACTAATAAAGTTCAATAAGTAAAGTCAGTCACTAAGGATTTCAAAAAAGAGCTATGCTCCAATTCCGTTGTAAACGTCCACAGTTAGTTAATTTGGGGGTGAATTTTAAAGTCAGTGTCACAGACACAGCAAATAAGTCAGAAGCGTCAGCTCTGCATTTTATCGGCTTATTAACAAACACGCAGTTTCAATCAATGGAGACTCCGCTAAACCTCCAGAGTCCAGACTAAAGCGAAATTTTGAAAGAGGATCACGTATAAACTATATTTCACATAAATCAGTAAATCAAGTAAATAAATCAATTGAAAAAGCTTCGGACATAAAACACATTATTTTTAATGAGGCATTTCTGAAAAAAACAGCTATAATAACACCAAAATATTTTCAAAGATGGCTAAACTGCCAGCAAATCATTACAAAATATTATATTCAAAGTGACAACTAAAAATTTTCCAAAAAAAACACCTTATCAGTGTATCCGTCCAAAGGCACCGGCGTGCCCCATTTCAGATCACGAGTAATGCACCGGGGTTTCAGTCCGTCACGAATCCAAGTCTTGGTGATATTCACTCCGTTTGCCGACCAGCGAGAGTCGGCACTTTCCCAGGAATGATTCAAATGGTCCACTAGCAATGGTTCTAGCTGAAACAAAAAAACAATAAAAATAACAAAAGCAATACTAAAGCAAACCTTAGCTAAACACAATCATCACTTTAAAGCATGATTAATGTAATAGTTTCTTGCTGCAGTATTTCCAAAGTTTATGATAATGACTGATATTGCGGAAAAATAGCATTTCAAAATTGTTCAAATTCAACTATTGAGAGTCACGCCGACGCTGCCGCTTTTGCTGAAAAATCGCTTGTTATGCACAACTAAATACGCAAAAATTCTACCACAGTACAAAAAGGAGCAGACATGACAAAATTATTTATTTTCCCTGTAACAATGAATCAAATACTATTACTTAATAAAAACACAAAATGTACAAAATATAACCAAAACAAGGCGTGCCATTCATAAAGTTTAATGATTAAACTCAACTAAATTACTTATCAACTGCTACCCTCCCACTTAGCCAAAGCCCAAGCCCCTTGTCCATAATCTCCTTCCAGCCCAGCCCCCCCCCTACCTTTGGCAAATCTAAGAAAATATGTTCAGAAGTGCGCGGGGCGGGTCGCTGACCGCACTGCTTGCATCTGGGCTCTTTCAGTTCCGTGGCGACAATCAGTCGACCACAACTGTCACACTGGTCCCCTCTGGCCTCGTCATACGTGCACCAGGGACAAATGCCCTCCACAAAACGGTCGGCTAAGAATCTGAAAAAAACAGGGAATATTAATTTTAGGGAATGAAGCTTCGCGAAAAGTGACGAACAACAATTAATTCTTTTGCAGATGCGTTTAAAAAAACTAATAAATAACATTGGTCCTATTAGTTAAATTATGGCCGGATCGGATGCTAACAGGTAAGCAATCACTTATTCTTTCTATAAGTTTCCATAAAACTATACCTAAATTATACCCAATTATGGTAGGTAACATATTTTTTCCTCCACCCTGGCATAGAACACTAACCTTTCAAAGGTTTTACACAATGTCTACAAATTAAACGTTGGCTGTTTCAAACGCAATTTAAACTTGGCCTTGAGGACAAAGGGACACCAACAAAGTCTGGTCAGTTTCTGTGAAAAAGTGACAATCGTTTACCCTAATTTGTAAAGAAATGCAAAAACTTTAGTCACAGTGTTGGGACTGGCAGTTTTGTAGCAATTCTTGTCGAGGGTCAAGTGACACAGACAACTTGAGAAAAATAAGGTTTAGTGCACTTATGCCGATTCCACTTCTGCCTACTCTGGAATAGACCAAGAATAAGAACAAGTAGGAAACGGACTTTATGAGAAATTATTACACACAAAAATAGTGTTGCTTTCGAAGAGACACACAAAAATCCACTGCTCTTGGATGGCCAAAGAAGTACACATACATCACACCACAATTATTTTGACTTACCTATCACATTTGGTGCAATGCAGCTGCTCCATCGCCTGGGTGAATGTGTAGCCGTTATTGTGCAACTTCCAAAATATATCTTGAGCTATCCTAAAAGACCACATTATACCAATAATATCAAGACATCTATACATAATAGTAGCAAAACAAGTATACATATACAATTTCTTCTATTACGCTATGGACGGTAGTGTTCCGCCGCGCCCAAAATAATGTATGGCTCATCTAAAACTCTAGAGACCTCATCTCGAAAGTATTAAAGTTTAGCTGTTTTCAGGTTTTTACACCAATTCTGGCCAAAGTTTTTTCGCTACTGTAGGCCACGGCAAAAGAGGATGGATTCCACTCGCCAAAGCGTGTGAGATTAAAAAAAGCTTTTCTGTAAGCTAAGAATATTTTTCCCGAATGTCTAAAAATATTCTGAGCCCTTTTACGCGAAAATATCCCGAGCCCCAGTTTACCTTGTCTGATATTCCGTCGTAGTGCGACCAAAACAGTCAAAGTCGATGCCGAACCATTTGTACGTGGCATCGTGAATTTTGAAGTACTTATCACAGATTTCCTTCGGAGTCACTCCTTCCTCCAGTGCTTTGGTTTCGGTCGCCGTTCCGTACTCGTCTGTGCCGCAGACGTAGAGCACATTGTAGCCACGCAGACGACAGAATCTGATACAAACGAAAATGCTATTGCTCAATTTGACAATCTTACTTGAGCTTATAACGAAATCTATTATATATATATATATATATATATATATATATATATATATATATATATATATATATATATATATATATATATATATATATATAAAAAAAATCTAGACCCCGGTATGGATTATGCCTGCCGATTCTAAGCACCACATCACACATGCCTGCGTACGTGTGTCTATGTGAGTGACTGATATTGTGTTGAGGTGGTAGTGTCGCCAAAGCAGAGCAGAGCAAGAGAGCTTTTTGCTTTGAAATTTTATGTTCACTGAGCAACTGGGACAATGCTGTTGTATCGTATATACCAAACAATCACTTCCTGAGTTCCTGACCCAAGACTACCGACATTGATAAATATCTTGAACCAATCGTCATTTATCAGACATCACACAAATGGGACATAAAAGATTAGCAGAACGAGCGTGATATCAGATTGGCCAGCTTGTGAAGTATACATAACGTGTCGACGGACAATTTTTTTCAACAAATAAGAAAAAAGAAAAATAAAGGTACGTTTTTCCTTGGATTTCAAAATAGTTTTCTAGATTTTTCACAATTTCTCATTATTGCTGTCATTGCTTCACAGTTCAAGCTTTACAGTTCAAAAGAGTATAACTAAACAGATACTGAAGCAATTTGCACTGAATTTTGTGTGCTTTAAGTCTGTATAAACAAACTAAACAAATAAATTGATAATTGTGACGAAAATATCGAATGTGAATAGTTTTTCAAAACGTCATTTTTCCGACTTTGAGAATTCACTCATCACTGCAAACTGTATGCTGGACCAATTTTGCTGAAACTTGGCAAAATTATCAGCCTTAACATATTATACTTTGAAAATATAGAAGGAACAGTTTAAAACACCTTACTGAACAAACTTTATAGCCACGCAAAGTCGAATGCTTTCGCGACACTACCCCATTGCCCTTAAGGCCTATTCACACGAGGGCGCATTTTGCTCCATGGCGTACGCCATGGCGCATGAGCGGGGGCACGAGCGGGCGCATAAGCGGGCGCACACGCACACTTGCGACTTGCCTAGTGCATTGTGTGAAATAATGCAGCAGGCAGTGTGAAAATAGAATGCGCAAGCTTATGCGCCCGCTCATGCGCCATGCAATGCGCCCGCTCATGCGCCCTCGTGTAAATAGGCCTTTAAGCCGCACACCGCACACCGCACAACTTTAGGCTATAACGTAAAACAGAATGCCAACTGGCACATTAGATATCAGATTTATCAATCAAGCTTAACTACTATATAAACCAAAATTAGTCAGTCTCAAGACTGAAAAAAATTAAAAAACTAATGTCTAGGAAATTCACAGCACAAACCTAAAATAGTCAATAAAATAAGACAAAATATAACACACACAGTATGGGTATTATATTTTATATATCATGGATATACCATACCTGGAAAAAACATCGGCACTCAACACACAGCCGATAATGGTGCCTAAATGTGGAACATTATTCACGTATGGCAGGGCTGCGGTCACTAGTATGTTGCGGCAGTCGGATTTGGGCAGTCTGAAAAAACAATAATAAAAAAGTGGTTTCATGACTTTTCTTACAAATTTTCAGCCTTGTTTACCAACCAAACCAACCATATTTTAAACCAACCGAGCCCCCTTTGTCCGTGCTATGGACCGATCCGGCCCAGGCAATTTCGTACCTGCGACAGGCCTCCTACCTGACGATTGCTGATCAACAACAACAACCATATTTAAAAAAAAACTTATATGAAAGCCGCTGAAGTAAAACATTCAAAAAAAAACGTAATAAAAAATATATGCGTAACTACAAACATTGGATGTTGTCTGCTCAATGATCCCACAGCTGTAAGTTTACAATCGCTCCAGCAATTTTTTGTTCTTGCTTCTTTTGTTCTTCTCTCTTTTTTTCACTTTAGAAAGAATGGACTTTTCAAAATCGTCCCGTTCCGCCAGCAGATCTTGACTTGTCTAAAAAAATAAAAAATGCCTATATGATACAAAAACAAGTCGAAAGGAATACGTAAATTGTATTCTCAACAACTGGTTAAAGCTAAAGTGAATAGCTATGGTTATTGTAGACATTCGGGGAAAAATGTTTCACTTGAGCACAGCTAAGGATAATAAAGCGTTGATTCATACAGTCTTGACCAAAATTACTTGCTACAGGCTCCAGAGTCAACGCGGAGTCGAAGTCACTTGACTCTGGCGTCAAATTACATACTTTTATATACATAACTGGAATCAAGTGACTCCGACTCTGCGGAGTCTTTAGCAAGAAATTTTGGTCGGTACTGTACTTACAGCTGCGCGTTAACCGACAAAATTACGAAATAATCTGATCTGAGCTGATATTTTATGTACACTATTAGTGGCGTGAATGATTCACCCTTTACCGGACTGAAAAGACACACGGCTGTAAGTACAAGTCGACCCTAATCCTGCAGGTTCATTTTCCACCTCAGCTTAAAGAACGTATAGTTAATACAAGTACAAATAATAGCTAATACAATTCATCTAATCGAATTAGTCAAATTTCTGCAAAAAATCCTTCGTGGTGGGTAAGATTGCATCTACTTCAAGGTTTATTTTTTCAGGTTTTTGTGTTTGTGTCAAAAAACGCATGTTTCGCGAATTCGTCATAAAATCCAGAGAAACAGCGCATACAATTAATATCTGCCACATTTCTCATCGAAAAATGGGTGATACAAGAGAAACAATGAAAATAATAAAATTTCACGATTGTTTTGAACTTTTTTCTAACTTCTGGAGCCGACCTGCATTAGAAATTTGACATTTGATTTTCAAAATTAAAGACTTCATCTTACAAATTCGCCACTACAATAAATAAAAGCCAAAAACACGAGGGGGAGCTAAGTAAAAATTGAAAGCAAAACAGAAAAGCAAAAAGTAGCTCCTAAAAGCGCTCTAAACAACGTCTTGCATAACTGATGAATAAAACTACGAGTTCAATAAATATTCACCGATTCTTAATAAACTTCGGATCACTATTAGGCAAATCAAATCTCTCTGTAAACGCGATAACCTTGCTCTAACAAGATTAAACTTGCTTTTTCATGAATTTACAATGACATGATACTCTTTTTTCGCAGAAAAATAATGTCCTAAAATTTCCGCTTTTCAGACTGAATTAATGAAAAGATGAAATTGAAATTTTGAAATCCTACACCATGACCTCAATTTAATGCCAAAGAATCAGTTTAGCATAGTAAATTTTCACCTACTTTTTCAAATTTTAGTATATATATTAAACCTTAGTAAACAATCAAGGTTTTAGTTGTTGTTTAAAGATTTCCGTCACATCTACAATTGCTGTTTTTTTGCCGAAACCGTAAAGAAATTCCCTTCAAACCATGCTTTCCAGCGAAAAAACTGATAGCTTAACGGATCTACAGTCACGCTACAGACTTGTGACTTTTGTAGCCCTGGTGTTGGCAACCGTAGCAGGCGTCAGTTGTACAGTAATGCTACCAATTCTGTACACCTACTTGCAAACGCTACAGACGCATTTGTATTGGGAAAGTCATTTTTGCCATCAACGATCGCGTGATTTGGGTATGGAATTTCATTTGGCCGTATCAGCCAATCAGCAAGCGGTATTACCAGGTGACCGAGCTAAACGGGAAGGTATGGAAATGGGAGAAGAAAATGGGGGTGGCACGAATGCTGTGGGGGGCTATCCCATGCCTGAAAAAGGGGGCGGTCCCATAGTTAACCCCACTGCAACGGGGTCAAGTGCCTGCTGCACCTGTCAGGTGGGACCCCCCGGACCCCCAGGGGAACCGGGAGAGGAAGGGTCCCCGGGGGAAGATGGGCATCCGGGCAATAATGGGGATGACGGACAAAATGGGCGAGTGAGTCATCCCAACATGGAAAACATGAATATGTGTATGAACTGCCCCACCGGACCCCCCGGACCCCCGGGGTCGCCTGGCCCCAAGGGTCCCCTAGGAGCGGTTGGGGATCTGGGAATGCCCGGAATGCCCGGACGTCAGGGTACCGATGGTCCCCCCGGGACCCCCGGAAATCCCGGTCCCATGGGACCAAAAGGACCGAAGGGCACTCAAGGACCCCCTGGCCGGATGAAGATTGACAGCTCCATCCCACCCGGCCCGCCCGGACCCGCAGGAGAACCCGGAGCTCCGGGAAAACCCGGAAATCCCGGTAAAGACGGTCGGTCCGGCGGATTCGGCAAAATGGGACCGGCCGGTACCCCAGGAAAACCCGGCCGGCAGGGCAAAAACGGTACCCGCGGACCCCCTGGGATGCCCGGCCCCCCCGGACCCAAAAACGGCTGTGACCACTGCCCCATGCCCAGAATGCAGCCCGGTTACTGAGACGGATACTTGATGATAAAAAACAAAGCTTTCAACTGGATTTAATTCAATTTATGAGTTTGTTAATCAGTTTTAATTCCAAAAAACATGTGGGTCGGCGGACTACGTCAGTGAAATTTCACAAAAATTCAGTTTGTAGAAAAACTGCTAGTTACTTCAAACTACATACATATTTATTTTTAACAAAAACCCTGCTAATGTTATTACATTATGATTAACGCTTGTGTGTTCACAGTTTTCCAGTGTGGAAAACAAAAACTTTCACAAGTTCACAAGCTTCCAAGACTCAGGAAGCATTATTGCATACATAAGCACATATAATAAAGTTTTGCGTGCTAGGGTTAACTTCGGTTCACTTTCTTTAGTTTCTATTCAAGTGATACCCAGAGTACATAATAGGACACTATATTATTATCCCTACTGTATTTTGTACTCCTGGTTCTAATTATGTACTTGAAAAATCATACAAACCATGTGTTTGACAAAAGCCAAATAAATACAGACAAGGTTATGGGTGATTTCGAGATGAAAATTAGTCCTTAGAACGGCAAAAGAAAAATTTGTACAGATTACCAAGAGTTCATGACAGTGATATCTCAAAAAAAGAAAACAAAAATGCGGACACCACATAACCTTGTCCATCTTTTTTGGTTTGCCCATATCAGGTATATAAATTTCGTGCCACAATGTCTGGCTGTGTGCTGTTTGCTTTTTTTATTTGTTTGTTTTTTGTATTTGTTTAAATTTCACCCGAAAAAATCTAGGTTTAGCAGATTAGATTTGAACTTCTATTTATGTAGCAAATCCACAGGATTAGACTAATATAGTAAACTAGAAAAAAACTTGCACGTTTGCTGCACAAATGGGCCAATTTCTAAAAATGATTCAACGGATTAGATTCAAATTTGTTTGTTTATGTGTATCTTGCAAAATTTTGTGCCCAAGCGGGACGAGTTACAAGGTACATATGGCAAGTTTAGCATAAAGTATTATAATTATTGGCAAGAAAATTATAAACTAATCCGTTTACCTGATCTATTTTAGGAATTTGCCCTTAAAGCATGTGTGCGCGACACAGCAAATTTTTCGTCTTTCTCTTTTATTCATACGTTCTTTTTGTTAATCTTTTTTCATTCTTTCTTTTTGTTAATCTATATACATATTATGTATGTAGTGCAGAGGTATCAGAAAAAATTTAGTTGAATCTAACCTGCTAAATCTAGTTTTGGACGAATTCTTAGATTTTGATGATACCAATTTAACAATTAACATTTAAGCATTTTGATGATACCGAATTTAGGTCGCAGTGTTAGATTTAACACCATGTCAAAGACCCCCGCTTTTTTGCACCTATAATACAACTTTGCCCCCTTAAATCCCATTCCCCAAAAAAGTCTAGCCCCCTTCCGTTCGTCTGACAATGAATTGAATCTAAAAATTTAACTTTCCATGTTTTAAAAAAAATCAATCTCAAAAAATTTCAACATCTTGACTTGCAATAAAAAAGAACTCGATTTCAAAGTGGGAATTAAGAACTCGCAAAAGGTCGAAAATTTTCAACCCGACCCGACTGCAAACGAAAAATAGGAAGACGAATCGACTGTATGTAATTCATAAAGTTGGCATTGATGTAGCAAAGCCTTTTTTGCCCATTTCTTTGCCCACTTCCCAGAGTTCTGCAATTTCAGATAGTTCTAAAAGTTTAAAAAAACTGAAAAAAACAAATTTCGGCAACGGACAATATTCAGATTGGATTCAGTGAATTACACAGTTTCAAAAATGTTTTCTTATTAAGCAAGCATCTGATTCGGAAGTACATATATACATACACAGAAGTCTAAGCCGAATTTATACTACCAAACTTGCGCCAAACCAAACAAATTAAAGTCTAGCCCGCTCAATCCAATTTTGTATAAGGCTCTGGAACCTGGGTAGCGGGCCTCAATTAAATTAATGATAGTTACTGTACAGTAATGTAAATTTTTTTGTAATCTATGTATGTAATACTTTCACTGTCAGTAGGACCAAGAGTACATAATAGGAAGAGTATGACACTCTTCCTATTATGCCTACGGGCGTGCGTCCAATGCGCAGCGCGAAATAGCCCGTTTATGTACGGTTTTGAGGGGGGGGGGTACCCCCCCCCCCGCCACGGAAGACCCCGGGCGCAACTGGGGGGGGGGGGGTACCCCCCCCTCAACTCAGCACCCCGTCTTCAGTTGAGGGGGGGGGCCCCCCTCATTTCAAGACACTGACAAGGACTTTTGTTGTTGTGCTGAAAGGAGGGGGGGGGGGGTACCCCCCTCAACTGAAGACGGGGTACTGAACTGAGGGGGGGGGGGGGTAGCGCAAAGACTTTGTCAGTGTCTTGAAATGAGGGGGGGGGTACCCCCCCCTCAACTGAAGACGGGGTGCTGAGTTGAGGGGGGGGGGTACCCCCCCCCTCAGTTGAGCACGGGGTATCGAACTGAGTAGGGGGTACCCCCCCCTCAGTTGAGTACGGGGTCTTCAGTTGAGGGGGGGAGTACCCCCCCCTCAAAACCGTACATAAAAGGCCTATTTCGCGCTGCGCATTGGACGCGCGCTGCTAGGCATAATAGGAAGAGTGTCATACTCTTCCTATTATGTACTCTTGGTAGGACTTGTTTTTTGTTACTTTCTGTAATTGCTGTGACTTTGCACAGTGTTTTGCAATTTTGTCGTTTTAGAATTTGTAAAATACTTTTACTTTTTTTAAAAAATGGCCAAAAAATGAAGGGTACAAGGTTATACACGTGAAATACATACTAGTAGTAAGACGACTGAGTATTCTTAGGGTAGACTGTTATACCAAGAGTACATAATAGCTTCTCACTCTATATAGAAGAAGAGTGAGACACTCTCCAGCCTGCGTGTGTTGTAGCACAGGCAGATACGCTGGTCGTTTTGAGGCTACATTTTGAATACAATTTTCAATGCAACATGTGACTGGCCAATCAGCGCGTAGATTCCCTGCGTAACAACACACTTTAGTATATAATCGCTGATGCGTTGATAAGCATTAAGATAGGGATAAAAGCTTAATAACTCATTATTTATTCATAGTTTGCTTGCCAAAACATTAAAAAAGGTTTGTAAATACCTCTAGGGATATTTTGGCAAACTTTCAGCGAAATTGATTGAGAAACTTTTGAGATATAAACTTTTCTGAATTTCTTTAAAGTTTTTCAATCGATTTCGCTGAAAGTTTGCCAAAATATCCCCAAAGGTACTTGCAAACCTTTTTTAATGTTTTTACAAGCAGAGTATGAATAAATAATGAGTTATTAACCCTTATCCCTATCCCGTTTTATGATTGGAGCACGTGCACAGGCGTCTGCCAATCAGAGAATAGAAGCTCGCTTCTGATTGGCCAGTCACATGTTGCATAGAATGTCAACATGTAGCCTGAAAACGACCAGCGCATCTGCCTGTGCTAGAACACAGGCAGGCTGGAGAGTGTCTCACTCTTCTTCTATATAGAGTGAGACGCTATTATGTACTCTTGGTTATACTAATCATGCTTTATAAACTACACACATCCTACATATGTAGTACCAAGAGTACATAATAGGAAGAGTATGACACTCTTCCTATTATGCCTAAGGGCGTGCGTCCAATGCGCAGCGCGAAATAGCCCGTTTATGTACGGTTTTGAGGGGGGGGTACCCCCCCCCTCATTTCAAGACACTGACAAGGACTTTTGTTGATGTGCTGAACTGAGGGGGGGGTACCCCCCCCCTCAACTGAAGACGGGGTACTGAACTGAGGGGGGGGGGGGTAGCGCAAAGACTTTGTCAGTGTCTTGAAATGAGGGGGGGGGGTACCCCCCCCTCAACTGAAGACGGGGTGCTGAGTTGAGAGGGGGGTACCCCCCCCCCTCAGTTGAGCACGGGGTATCGAACTGAGTAGGGGGTACCCCCCCCCCTCAGTTGAGTACGGGGTCTTCAGTTGAGGGGGGGGGGTACCCCCCCCTCAAAACCGTACATAAAAGGCCTATTTCGCGCTGCGCATTGGACGCGCGCTGCTAGGCATAATAGGAAGAGTGTCATACTCTTCCTATTATGTACTCTTGGTAGTACATATATAATAATAAACAAACCAGTGTATAATAAATGCATAAATAAAAAATAAACTGAAATAAAAGCATGTATCCCTCCCAATGGAGCTTGTCTACCAACTGCTTTACATACTTCATTGCTAAGCTTAGGGAGAATATAGAGGTATAAACGGTAATGGTAAAGTACCAGCACTCTTGCTACCAGTTAACTTAACGTCAAAGTTCAAAGTCCCTAAATCGCTACAACTCTACAGGTGTTAGTGCTCATCTCCAGTTAACCTGTGATCAAGATATCAACTCAGCGGTAATTAAATTTTCTTTGAAGGGGCGGTCACCGAACAATGACTTTTACGCATTACACTATACCCAGCTAAAAACCATAGAGGCACATAGGGTGGCTGGCTAGCAGGGGGTATCCACCCCGCCCCCCCCCCTCCCCTCAAACGCGCACCCTCCTCCCCCTCTGATGGCCGAGAAAGTGCTCCAAAATTAAGTAGAAAATCGAAAAATCGCAGAAATTCTCCGGCTTCAGCCAAAAAAGGGCCCCAAAAATGAGTTAAAAATCAACCAAATACGAAATTTTTCGGCCAAATACACAATTTCCGGCCAGCTGTTGTGAGACTTTACAGAATTGCTTCAAATAACTGGGAGATTTATCCAGACAGTTTTCTCCGAATCGCTCAGGAAAAAAATCATAAATAAGAGGACAAGAACCAGGCACCGCATAAAATGTTTGTTTTTTTCAAACATCGACTGTGATTATCACTGCATTTCATTTCCAACCAAAATACAAAACAGCTAACCAAGACTCACCAACTGTCTAAAACCGTAAGGGTGGATTTCACAAAGGTGGTTTTACCAAGAGTACATAATAGCTTCTCTATATAGAAGAAGAGTGAGACACTCTCCAGCCTGCGTGTGTTCTAGCACAGGCAGATGCGCTGGTCGTTTTCAGGCTACATGTTGACATTCTATGCAACATGTGCCTGACCAATCAGCGCGTAGATTCCCTGCGTAACACACTTTAGTATATAATCGCTGATGCGTTGATAAGCATTAAGATAGGGATAAAAGCTTAACAACTCATTATTTATTCATAGTCTGCTTGCAAAAACATTAAAAAAGGTTTGCAATTACCTCTAGGAATATTTTGGCAAACTTTCAGCGAAATTGATTGAGAAACTTTTGAGATATAAACTTTTCTGAATTTCTTCAAAGTTTCTCAATCAATTTCGCTGAAAGTTTGCCAAAATATCCCCAAAGGTATTTGCAAACCTTTTTTAATGTTTTTACAAGCAGACTATGAATAAATAGTGAGTTATTAACCTTTATCCCTATCCCGTTTTATGATTGGAGCACGTGCACAGGCGTCTGCCAATCAGAGAATAGAAGCTCGCTTCTGATTGGCCAGTCACATGTTGCATAGAATGTCAACATGTAGCCTGAAAACGACCAGCGCATCTGCCTGTGCTAGAACACAGGCAGGCTGGAGAGTGTCTCACTCTTCTTCTATATAGAGTGAGACGCTATTATGTACTCTTGGTTTTACTTAACCATGGTTTTACGTACGTTTTTATATGATTTGCACATACTTTCATTACGAAATATAGCCTGATTCGTTACGAATTTCGTAGATTTTCTTAAACCATGGTTTTAGCTCAGCTGAAATTTCAGCAAAACAGAGACCTGCTATGCTGCAGGTTTCTAATTTCAACTGCGCTAAAACCATGGTTTAGGAAAATCTACGAAATTTGTAACAAATCAGGAGATATTTCGCAATGAAATTATGTGCAAATCATATAAAAACGTACGTAAAACCATGGTTTAGTAAAACCACCTTTGTGAAATCCACCCTAAAAGTTTGAGTTCCAGCTAGAAAGTATACATAATGTTGTATACATGTAAAGTACCGACCAAAATTATTGCCACAGACGATAGAGCCAAAGTGGAGTCAGAGTCACTTGATCCCGGAATTGATGTAATTTTAGAATAAACTACGGCAAGTAATTTTGGTCGGTATTATAAAATATAGTTTTTCTTCACCTGTTTTTCACCTTCTTTAATTATTAATCAAGAATACAAATAATTCATATATATACCTTCATCAATTCTGCCCGTTCTATACAAAGCACGGCCAATTCTTTTTCCAATACTACATTTTTCTGCCGCACACCAGACACTGACTGTAGACTTTCTAGCAGCATATCAAAGACGGTTTGTCCGGCGTTTTCTGAAGACGACAGAGTCAGACTACCGAGTTTCAGCTAAAGCAAAAGGAAAAAATTATTGCCTACCAAAATGACGGTAGATGTCGCGTGTAAGCGTGCACGGCGCACGAAATTTTACCCCCCCCCCCCCACCCCTAGGCGCTACTTGCGCCATTTGCGCTATTACAGTCTCCAGCTCAAAAACGCCCCCCTCACCCCCCCCCCCGCTATTTGCGCTATACACGCTACAGACAGGTACCCCCCACTAGCTTTTTTTAAAATGGAATCCTTGGAGCTACGGAGACTATTTAAGGACATTGGAATGGTGCACACAAAAGCAGCGTGGATTTGCAGGTGAACCATTTTTTTTACTTTCCAACAAAATAGTACAACAAGAGGTCACTCCAAAAAGTTACTCATATGCAGATCTAGGCTTGATATTCGCAAACATTTTTTTGTCAATCGCCTGATACCCATATGGAACTCGTTACCTGAAGATGTTAGTGTGTGCTTCTTCACTGTCAACCTTCAAAACTCGACTGCGAAAATGTGATTTAAGTCTTTACCTTAAAGGTAGGGCGCTAGCAGACGGTTGATCGGCGCAGCCCGTGCCAGCACCCAATTGGCGGAACTTTTGTTTTGCTGTGTTAGTTTCTTGTGTTCGTTTTGTTCTAATTGGTTAGCATTGGTTACCGGTTTTTGGTTTTTTTATTATTTTGTCTCTGTATTACTTACTTTGTCTAGTGCAATAATCTACTACTGCTACTACTACTACTACTACTACTAGTGAACACCTAAACTTGGATTTTCACTCGAAACTGATAATGTACATACAAATCAATGTACAAAACGCATGCTGACATAAATCAGTTTGCTTACAAGAAAAATCACTCCACTTCAGACAATTTGTTTATTTTGAGTAGCATCATTAACGTTTATTTTGCCGACAACAAACCGATTTTTGCTGCTTTTATATACTTCAAAAAGGCTTTTGACAGAATAAGTAGACTAGGTTTGTTTTTCAAACTAATGAAATTGGGAATTTCTGGTAAACTTTTGTCAATAATTAGAAACATGTTTAACCAAACGTGCATGTATGTGTCAGGTTGTGAAAAAAATGTATTTTATACCAATGTCGGCGTTCAACAGGGCGCAATCTTATCACGCTTATTTTTTAGCATTTACGTTTCGGACATAGTCAACTTTCTACAAGACCATAACGCACCCACTAATGCCTTGCACAACATAAAAATTAACGCCCTATTTTATGCTGATGATTTGATGATTTTGGCTGATTCGCCAGAAAATTTACAAATACAGTCCCGGCCATATCTAGGGTACCTATTTTCGCGTAAGCGAAGACCTTTTCTTCGCGGCTTCGAGAATAATTCTCGGTCGTAATTAATGACCTTTTTGCACATTCCTTCGCAGGTCAAGGGGTCAGCCTGCTAATGAACATAGGCGTAAATGCGCATAGCGTACGTATTTTACGCATATGTAGCCAGACTGGTCCTTGGCACACTAGCTGCAAATATTTTACAGCTTGCCTTCGTGCTAATTTAATGTTCGCGAATTCGCGAATGACCTTTACATCTTCGCCTTCGCGAAGACGAAGGGACACTATTTCTGGCCGGGACTGTATGTATTAATTTATTGTACCATTATTGTACTACTTGGGACATAAATTTAAATTGTTCCAAATCTCATATTATCTGTTTTCAACCACCTATATACAAACCTTTTCCGTATACCATTTTCTATAACAATATTGCATTAAAAGAAGTTGAAAATCTTAAACACTTAGGTCATTATATCTCAAAAAAAGGCGCTTGTACACAAAGCTTAATTAATGATCGTTTAAAAATAACTGAATTGGCAAAAATTTACCTGCATTTTGTAATTTCGAATTATCCGAAAATTAAAATGTCAACCAAGCTAATGTTATTTGACACATTGATTTGCTCTGTCATGTCGTATGGTAGTGAAATATGTAGAGTGAGATGGTGTGACTGACTAATACAATATTGAGGCTGTTTGATTTTCAATTTTTTAAGTTATTCGAATTAAGATGTTTTTTCAACGGTAAACAATTGTAGAGCAACTAAATTGGATAAAAGTTTTTCTGATCAAAATTTGGTTATGAATTGGGAGTTAATTATGTAAAAAAAGTTGATTTGATAATGTATGGCAAATGATTTGGATTTGATAGTTTATTGATTTGAGTTAGCAGTACTTCAATGAGAAACTGCATAACTGGTTCATTCTACAACACTATGTCGTGTATTCGGCAATGTTAGCGAATATGTAGGTAGTTTGTGTCTAGACTTATACAGTTGACAAATTGAGTGTTGGAATCTCTTGAATAGGTATTGCAGTTTCATGACTATTGCAGATGACTGTTGTGGTCGGGTGCCGTTTGGGAACGGCGATATGATTTGAATAAAGAGTGTTATTGCAAGATGCAGCACTGGTGAAAATTATGTATTTGGTCCTTGAGAAAAGTGAAAGGGAGGTGTAGTTAAAACACAGATTGGATTGAGGTTGGTGGTACTCTACTGACTACTGCAACTAGGACTGCTGTCCGATGATGCTACAAGTACGACTGCTGTAGTGACTACGACGGCCTCAACTACGACTACGACTGCACCTACCACGACTACAGTTTCTACAACTACTGCTACTACGCCTGCTACTACTACGACTGCTACTAATACGACTGCATCTACTACGACTGCAACTATTAAGACTGCTCTAACTACGACTGCTGCTACTACGACTGCAGCAGCTACTACGATTTGTCTACTACAACTACTGTCACTACGACTGGAAATACTGCGACTATAGCTACTACGACTAGAGCTACTACGACTGCTGTACTACAACTGCTACTACGACTGGAGCTACTACGACTGCTCTACTTCGACTGCAGCAGCTACTAGGGACTGGTGTATTACAACTGCTACTACGACTTGAGCAGCTACAGCGACTGGTCTGCTACAACTGCTACCACTACGACTGCAGCTACTACGACAGGAGCGAAGCTACGACTAGAGCGACTACGACTGGAGCTACTACGGCTGCTCTACTACCATTGCTGCTACTACGTCTGCAGCTCCTACGACTGGAACTACTAAGACTCTAGCTACGACGACCGGAGCTACTACAACTGCTGCTACTATTGCGGCTACACCTACTACTGTTGCTTTTACGACTTCTTCGACGACACTGCTACCACAACTGCTAAAAGTCAAATAAGTGTACATGGGGTGTACTACAGCAACGATATCGCTTCTACAATATGCACCGTCATTTGCAAAGTTGCTGTGAGGAAACTTTTCAGATTTAACAACTGAATACGTGCAAACTTATGGAATAATCCAAGATACCTCGAGGCAGCTACAATAGGGGCTCGCGAGCTTGCTCTTGTCCAGCTTGCTGGACATGCTCGCTCAAACTTCGGCCTGGCGTACGCGCACGAACAGCGTGTGGCGTTAAGAATTTCAGCTGCAATAGGCTCGGAATAGAACCAAGACAGCTTGGGCCGTTTCAAAAAAAAGTGAAATATGGGGCTATCTCTAACAATTAAGGGTAACGAATCTAGATTTATCAATAATTACAGCGATGCTTTTGAAAAAATTCATACCAGATTTTTAAAAAGACTACTAAGCGTCAAATCTACCACGCCTACATGCGCTATTTATGGTTGACTTGGTCGTCTACCATTACAAATCAAAAGAATTGTTTCAATCGCAAATTATTGGGGTAAATTGTTAGAACTACCAAACGATTGCTACCAGAAGCAAGCCTATTATATATGCTTTATGCTACTTGTATTATAAAAAACCATAGCTTAAAACCTGGCTTTCTTGCTTGGCTTATATTCTTACTAATTGTGGTTTTTCTTATTTGTGGGCAAATCAAAAAATTGATAACCGTAAATGTTTGAAAGAAGTCTTAAAAAACAAATTCTTAATCGAATTATCAGACCAAATAATTCGTCTACCAAGTCTTGATAGTTAACGTAAATTTAAAACAAATTTTGGACTAAAATTTTCTTCGAACACTATCGAAAATCCTTACTATGTTAAAGCTACCAGAACTTAACTTAACTTACTAGAATTAGACTAAGATCACATGACCTAGAAATTGAAAGAGGTAGGTAGGATAGACGAGTCGACCACATGGTTCCCTGGGAAGACCGTATATGTAAGATGTGTAATCTGTTATCTATAGAAGATGAAGTGCATTTTGTTAATTTGTCCCGCTTATGAACATATACGAAGTTTACATATTAGAGAATTCATTTCAATAAACCTAACAGCTGTGGAAAATTTTATTTTGTTAATGACATCACAAGACTCGACTGTTTTAACAAAATTGGTGAAATTTATCTGCTTTGCATTTAAAATCAGATCAACAAATTCTACACACTGAAAATACAGAAATGCTGAGCAACGTAATTAGTTTATATTTTCATAAGTTTGCTATTTACTACATTCTGTGATTGTTGCAATCTTTAATAATAAACATAAACATAAATGTATATGTACGATTACATGAATGAAGCACAAATTTCACTTAGATGCAGCGCTAATTCTGAGACAATAAAAACAAATCCACTTGAATGAATTTATATGCAACTTTTTTTAGTCGACAGCTTTCTGGTTTATGACGGAATGAAATAAGAAATAAGTTTAAAAACAGTATCCTACTCTGTACCATTTAATATTTGTAGCTACTTTGAACATAATTATCTCCGTAAATTGAGCCATAAAGGTCGCTAGCGGGAAAATTTTCTGTTTTTTCCAGCGAAAAGGAACAAATGGAGCAATGTTTACTGTTTACCCGATTCCACTGGGCAGAAATAAGAAATAAGAAATAACAAATTAGATCTTACATTATTTCGGAACTACATAATTCCAAAAATACGACAGAAGGAAGTTGAAATATCGATCTAGACTAATCGATCAGTTAAGCTCATCTTTCATTTCTGTCTATCAATCATTAGGTTCAATTTTTTGCTCATATATAATGCTTACCTATTTCTCTCTAATGAGAACCTATCATCATCGCGTCACTTATGCCATTGGGCTAACATATGTATAAATTCTGCCTCAACCAAGCACGAAATCATAAATACAAAATCGACATTTCTAAAACGATGCTCACGTAAGCGAAGACCCAGCCTAATCCTAGTTCAAAAACCAGGTTCATACTAACTGTCTTTAGGGGCATAGGGACAAGGACAAGGACAAAATTTGATCAGTTGCTGTCATAATTGACCGAATGTTGGAACTAGCTAATTTTACACGGGGTTTTAACTCTAATATTTTTAACTTTAATATTGTTCACGCAAACAACTGTAACATTTGTTCCAGCAGTTTGCTTGGAATTGCTCAAGGACAAAATGACAGGTACCAGGATGAGAACAAGTATGAACCAGGCTTAAGACTAAATTTGAATTAAGCCTAATCATTCACTTTTATTTTTTTTATATATTTTAGCAAATTATCGTTATTTTTTTATATATTTTAGCAAAATATCGGTGGACGACATATCACACCACTACACACATGTGAGGGGGGATGCCCAGAATCGAAGATCATGGAAAAAGAACACTGAAAATCTGAACAGTGGCTAAAATGGCACTTTTTGAAAATCTGGCAAAACTTATATCCCGAGAATTTCGACCCATGTATATGTATCCGCCACTGATTGTGTATAAGATCAGCGTGTGCATGATTATTTGCCGGCACAACAGCGGTAAGAACGAATCGACCCCGATTCTTTCAAAAATTTGGCAACAAGTAATAGCATTCTTACTTTAATGCCGTCACCCGCAATCATTTTCCAGGAAATCTAAAACAAAAAGCAGAATAGGAATTGCACATTAACTTATGTACGAAGCAACCAAAAGTCTATCAAAAATTCTGCACTGAGAAACAAACAAATGATGTGCTTTTGCGAATACTTGCTGCTCTTCTGATGATTGAAATTCGTTATCTCTGTACGTATTCCATTTTGCGCTTTTTTTAAATTTTCCAGTCAGACTTGTCATGCAAGAGACAAGAGCATATCACGTGACTTCCAGCAACCAAGAGTACAGTCAAATCATACATGTAACAGCACCAAAATTTTGGGTACCCCTCCTCCCCCTTGGTGGGACCCTCGCCCCTCCCCTGAGCCTGCTAATTTTTGACCCTCCTCCCGAGACGGACGCAAATTTTCGGCCAAAAATTTACGATTTAGACGAATTTTTAGTCAAAATTTCGATGAAAATCGCTTAAATTCAATCAAAAATACCTATTTTTGAAATGCCAAGTGCAGAAATACTTGTTTAAGGGGGTAATTGCGTTTTTAGGTGTTTTTTTGAAAAGCCATAGCTCAGCGTTTACAAATTCAAATCGCAAGCGGTCTTTTGCATTAGGTAGAACAATATCTTTTCTAAATGTATGCCATGCACTGAAATTTACCCTGTGATTTTGTTTTCAGGATAAGCGACTAAAGAAAGGTCCTTTCCAAAATATTACAATTTTTTACTAAAAGTTTGCGCCACAGCTCTGAATCATACGATTACCTGTTTGGGCTGAAAGTTGGCAAGGTTTTTGACATGTTTAAAATCCCCAGGCATGTCCCCCACTTTTTTAATAACTAGTCAATTTACTGAGAAAATAGCTGATAAGCAAACGCACCGAAAATTTTAGATATTTTCTTGTAATTAAAACCTTCTAAAAATGTCCACAGGTGAAATTTCGAAAAAGTGAGAGACATGCCTGGGGATTTTGACCTTTACATTACTGTCCCAAAAATTAATGCTCAGGCGTCACTTACAACTTGAGTACTGGTGGCGCAAAGTTTACATAGAAATCACAAAAACCTCGAAAACGCAACTACCACCTTAAATGCTCACATACACTGAACTAAGATATTTAGGCCAAAAATTTTGCTCACGCCCGGACCCTCCACCCTTCCTTTACCTCTGGCGGGACCCCCCTCCCTCCCCTGGGACCGAATTTGGGGGGTCTTCCCCCCCATCCCTACCCCAACTATGTACATGTATGAATCAAATAAGAGTGCAGTATATCAAGGTAACAGAATGGAAAAACACAGCACTCTTTCGATTGGTCAGCTTGGCAGTGCGGTAGATGTGTTGCACATTAGAGGCCGAAAACGGATCGAAACAGACCTTACTCAAAATCAAACCAGTGCCCAAAAACAGACACCAACCCAAATCGGGGAGGTAAGCAACTACTCGCCTTCAGCTGATCAGATAGTAGCAAACGTCCAGATCCGCCTACAATCAAGCTACCGTAATCTCATGCTGTGAGTAATTAAATCTACAATCGAGCTACCGTAATCTCAAGTTGCAGCAGGAACTGAAACGCTGCTCCGATCTGATTGGCTGATGGCTAATAAATGCTACCCGACCCTATTTGGGTAGACGTGTGTTTTTGATAGGGATCTGGTTTCGGTAAAAAAAGTTTCACTGCTCAGTATCACCCCACCATCGGCGCATGATCCCAATCGCTCAGTTCCACTGAATACGTGGACGGTTCAGTTCCGGAGAAAGCGGTCAAAGTTTTGGATTGGAATGATTCAAGAGTCTCTGCTGAGTCTTCTGCCATTAACTTCAAATTTTCCTGATTCACTGAAAATATTCATCACTAACTATTATGCTCATTGAAATGATAATATAGAACAATTTTAGGATGAAAAATAGCAGAGCACACATAAGTAGCATTATTGGCGGACGCAGGACATAAAGTGGGTAATCGGAAGATCTTTTGTACCTGTTGTATGACAGTTGTTGTGACTGTTGCACACTTTCAGGCTTACCTAATTTGCCCTTAGATTAGGTTTCAGGCTTATCCTTTTGCTTAGGCTTAGGCTTAGGCATCTTTATTTTCTTCTCTGATCAACCACTTTAAGATACCCCTTAATCTCACATTTTCCCACGGCTAGTCTATCACCATCCGTCACCACTATTTCCAGTTCAGCTTCTTCGCCCGCTCTGGTCACTTTAACAACCAATGAGCGGTCGAGGCCACTTTCCTGAGGACCAATCACACGACAGCAATCCTTGTCCGTCATTGGCTAAAACAATCAAACATAAAACGGACTACTATCACGAGCAGCTTTGTTTTGATCACGAGCACGAGCAAGGTTTTGCTCCCCTTGAGAAATTTAAATTGAGTTGCTATTTTATTATTGAAAACTGACACAGATGGTGACGAACAAGATTCACTTCCTCAGGGTTATTAGTTATACCAAGGGCCTTATCCAAAATTGGATTTAACGGATTAGATTTAAATTAATATTGCTACAGCTACGCTTTTTTTTCAGTTGATATTTCTTTCGTTTTCTTTTTCGTTTTCGTTTTCCTTTCGTTTTCCTTCAATTTCTTACTTTCTTTCGTTTTCGTTTTCTTTAGCTGTCAATTTTCGACAGCTTGCCCAGCATGCCCTTTGGAGCCGACAAAGGGTCTAGTAGCAGCTGAGGTCAAGCACAAGTGCACTCCAAAACTTTTTCAAAATGGGTGCCGTCAAAAAGGTGTTAAATTTTTAATTAATGATGAGTTACTTTTCAGTGTCACTTATACATTGTTCAAAATTTTTGTCTGCTAAGTCAACTTTACTAATTTTATAAATTGCGTCAATTTTTAAATTTTCAAATTCGAAATTTAAATTTTAAATTCTTACTTTTTGTACTAATATATGTCTTATAGGGCAAAGAGTGTCAGTATTGTATCAATTTGCGCTAATTTATTACTTTTATTTTATTTTAATGTACGGTCAAGTTTGCAAAACAATACATATATTATATAGCTATATAACAACTAACGAAAGTATACTTAAAAGTGACACCCTCCGTCATGTAAACATTTGAATAAACAAGAAGCATGCAGCTGCCTTCATTTGTCTACTGCTCGTCAAATTTTTCAAAACTTTGTTGCGCAAGCCGAAAAAGTTGGCTTCGCTTCAATTCACTTTCGTTTTCGTTTTCTTTTTCTTTTTCGTTTTCGTTTCGTTTTCGTTCATTTTAGTGTCTACTGAAAAAAAGCGTAGCTGTAATAACACAGCACAAAATGAAAACAGTTGGCTCAAATTTCGCCCTACATGGCTTACATGCATGATCTCGGTGTGTGCGAAGTTTCAGTAAATTACGTTCAACTGACGCTGCGTTATTGACGAAATAAAGTTAAATCTAATCCGATAAATCCAATTTTGGATAAGACCCTAAGACTGCATAGTGGGAAGAGTATGTTCCCATTAACCAGCTTAGCTTGACAGCGCGGTAATTGCGTTACACATTAGCAACCGAAAAAGGTACCAAATGGGTATTAGACTTCACACGGGTCCTGCAAAGTACCTACCCAAAAGGGCACTGCAACGTACCCAAATGTGCACGTTATAACTTAGAACGTTACCAAACGGGACCGTTTAACAAAGCCATCAGCCAATCAGATTCGGCTCCGCCGACAAGCAAGTCCTCATGTCGTGAGTGGAGCTAAGGCTGATGTGATTACCTGATGGCTTGGCAAAAGGGTCCCACTGGTATGTAGGTGTCCCGGTTGAGTGTGCCCCTTTGGGCACACTGCAGGGACCAATCGGCTTCTTTGCAGGGCCAGTTTTGGGCCATAATACCCATTTGAGGGGCTTCATGACCACTAATGTGCAACGCAACGCAATGCTGGGCAAGTGTGTCATACTCTTCCCATTATGTACTCTTGATTAAACAGAACGGACTATTTCTATTTTAGTCGGGGTTAAACAGAACGGACTATTCCTATTTAAGTCGGGAGTTTAGGAATAAATATCAGACTATGAATAGAAAAAAGTCAACGGCATAGTTGTCACTCCGAGCCCAGTCCGACTTACAACCAAATAAGAAAAACTTGAAAAACGCATTCAGATTTCATAACAAGGACATCGTCCAAGTCCGACTAATCAGACCACAAATCAGGACGCCATAGATTCAAGTTCAAGTCCGTTACTCCGGGATACACCGAACTATGATTCTATTGGTTTCAAACTTTGTAGCTACTACAAGCGCCCCCCCCCGAATGTCTACGGAACTTTCGCTACATCTAAACGTACCTACGTAAACGTACATACACGTATATATATACGTAAACTATATACCAAACTAAAACGCACAGTCAGAATATATATATAATGCTGCAAACTTTAATTTCAAACATTAGGTAAATTTAAAATCACATACAAAACATCTGTTAATGAAATTAGATTTTAAAATCACAATGAAGAAAAAGCAATAAAATGGCCATAAAGTCTATTTTTGTCGGCATCCGGAAAAATTCGCTTAATATCCGGGAGAAGTACGAGGAGCAGGGCAGCTGGAGCAATCGCCGCCGCTTCCAGCCGCGCCGGGATTTCCGGGGGGTCCGGGAGGTCCGGGCTGTCCGGGCTTCCCAGATTTGCCCTTGTTTCCGGCCGGTCCCATGGATCCGAAACTTCCGGGACCTCCGTCGCGTCCGGGACCACCGGGCTCGCCTGGAGCTCCGGCAGGTCCGGCCGGCCCGGGAGCGCCATCCGGGGCTTCTCCGTTGACAATTTTTCCGGGGGGTCCGGGAGGTCCTTTGGGTCCGGGACCACCGGGTCCTCCAGGGGTTCCGGCATCTCCTGCGGATCCGGGAGGTCCCTGGCGACCGGGCATACCGCCCATACCCAAATCTCCCATGGGTCCACGGGGTCCCTTGGGTCCGGCCGGTCCAGGGGGTCCGGGGGGTCCGGTGGGACAGGTCATGCACATTTCCACATCGCTGGTGTCTGGAGGAGCAACGTTGCCATCGGCGCCGGGCTGTCCATCGTTGCCAGCTGGCCCCTCCTCGCCATCGTCACCATCATCCCCAGGATTTCCGGGGGGCCCGGGGGGACCGACCTGGCAGGTGCAGCAGGTCCCGCCAATGACCAGCATGCCCCCTCCGTTTCCGCCACCCCCGTTACCGCCCCCTCCGTTACCCCCTCCGTTTCCACCTCCGTTTCCACCTCCGTTTCCACCACCATTACCTCCGCCGTTACCCCCTCCGTTACCTCCCCCACCACCGTTACCCCCTCCGTTACCTCCGCCGTTACCCCCACCGTTACCCCCTCCGTTCCCGCCGGAGCTGGTGCCGGGTGGTCCATAACCTCCGTTACCGCCCCCTCCGTTTCCACCGCCTCCATTACCATACGCCTGACCAAACAACCAAGCGGTCGCCTCCCGGGCCGATCGAGCCGACCCCCCCTCTTTGGCCTCGGCCACCCACATTTCCTGGGCCATATCACGTGACCGAGACTTGCAGAACGAGACCTCATTATAGAGATGCGTTTGCAGGGACTGGACGTAGTTGTAGAGAAGCGGCAGTGTGATGATGGAACTCACCACAGCCACCGTAGCCACCACCACAGCGCAGAAGGCTGTGGCTCTAAGTCGAGCATACTGAGCCTCAGACAAGCCTTCCATCGTGTCGAAGTGAAAAAAGTCCAAGAAAAAAAACTAGGGTAGAAGAGTCAGTTGCAGAAACTGCAGAATGCTGAGTCGACCGAAAACGACGATATTTATAGCCAAACTGAGCACCCAATTATGCCAAATTGTTAACCCGGATTACGGAGTTAATTGATAAAGTACAATAATTCGACCCCAGGATAGGCTATATTTGTGTAAAGTTACACCCCAGGTTTTACACTTTTTTCCGCTATTGTACAATTAAAGTTAAATTGGCGTTTTAATGTCACTATAGGGTTATCTGCGGGTCAGATGATAAAGTTTACTTTAATCTGTTTTCTGGAAATTTCTTCACTTTTATTGAAAGGGCGATTATTTTAACTTTTCAACCGAAAGCCCAAAATAAATAAAACTCACAACTCATTCATTTCTACTTTGTTGCCTCTAAAAATGCCTACTATATATAAAATTAGTAATTAATAAAAAATACGTTTTCTACCCCCCCCCTTGAACTGAACCATTGTTTTTCTAGATTGTTTAACACTTACGACTGACACTATTTCTTGTAGTAAAGTTTTTCTAAATAACCTTACGTAATCACCTTTTTGTGGCCTATTTTTTATGAAAACAAAAAGTTCAAAAACTTTGCTCCTGTTTCATCTAATTATTTAAAATTAATGGTTTACAAAAGTTTTAATGTTAAACCCTAAATTATTTCTTAATTCAAGATACATGGATATAACTTGAAAGCATCCAATTTTATTCAACTATTTTTTTTATTTTGTTAGGAACTTAGTTTCGGGTTATTTCGAAAAATTCTCATCAACTCGAAAAACCGCAAATAACGAACACAGCTACACGATTTTTCAAAAGATAAAGTCTTCCCGAGTTTTTTGCGAGGAAGATTACTTAAAACTGTCATTTCAATTGTGCCAAAAAATAACACTAAAAAATTTTATCTCTTAGTGCTATCTATTTTGTCACACTTTAGAAAATCCCACTTATTTTTTGTGATTCGGTAAAAAAAGACCACATTTGAGATTTTACATTTTTTCCATTTGTACGCAAAATGAAATTTGTTTTTTGTGAAATTAGTGGTTTCGCCACTCACTGTTTTAGTGGCCGTAAAATTTTTATCAGTTCTAGTTCTAGAAAAGAAACTAATGTGACAAAATTAGAGCTCTCCGGTAAAACTATAACCGCATAGCCAGTGAGTTTGCGTGCAAAAAGTGTCTGGTTAATTCTTAATGATCTTTCACAATTGTACATAGGTACAGTTCTCTCCTGAGTTACACTTTTTGTATATGAGTCCAAGTCATATATCCGGCACTTTTCTAAGAATTCGACCCCATTATTCTGTCCTGAGCAGTACCGGATATGGTATAATGTCCCTGCGGGAATGAAGCAGCTCCACAGGGCCATCATACCATATCCGGCACTGTTAGGAAAAAAAGGTTGGCCGGATTTTGACTAAAGTGCCGGATATATGTAGGTAGGACTTGGGCCCTTTTTTGTGAGTGTTAGTAGTTTAACATGTTATAAATCAGTCCTACATGTTATGTACTTAACTACGTGTAATAAAAAACTGGAAACCAAAATAGGTGGTCTGGGTCAAATGCGCTCTGATGGGTAGATGTCGTATTTATGCACTATTTTTTTATATCGACGTCCAGAACAAAAGTTTCAAAATACTTTTAAAATTCTTTTTGTTTATTGAGGGATCGCATACGTGCTAAAAAGTATAAAACTTTTCAATAAGTTAGCCAATAGCACAAAATAGCGCCTAAATAGCGCAAACAGCACCCTCAGGTGCTATAAGCGCTATCCAAGATCAGCATCACTATTTAAAGGGAAATTAACACAAACACCAATAGGCTAGCGTAGCTCAGTTGGTAGAGCGTTAAGCTAGCAATCTAGCGATGGGTGGTTCAAATCCCACTGGCCATTTTTCTGTAGAAGTTTCAGCCATATCCAAAAAAATAGCACATATAGCACCTTTGACAGCGCTATAGCGCTTATAGCGCAAGTAGCGGGTATTGGTAAAATCCAGCCCCAGCCCCAAGTTGGTAAAACCCAGCCCCAGCCCCAAATGTAACAGTGGGTAAAATCCAGCCCCAACCCCAGCCTCAACTGGGTGAAATCCAGCCCCAGCCCCAAATGGGTAATATCCAGCACCAGCCCCAAAAGTGTTCCAAAACACATTTTCAATGTAAAAAAGTGAAAAAATTTTTGAATTTGAATTGAATTTTATGTTCGTCACTTTCTGGCCACCGTTCTTCATTTTTCGCGAAGCTTCGTCACTTTTCGCGAAGGATGCAGCTCGTCGTACGCCGACGAACAGGGAACGTTTCTACGCAAAGTACTGTATGATAAGGGCTTCAACTGGTCGTGTCACTGTTATGTAGGCCAAATCTCCTTTAGGCAGAAAACATTGTAAAAGCATACATTGTAGGCTATACATGCATTAGGGTCGATTCATACTGGCTGAACGGAAATTACGGCTGTAAGTATGAATCGTGCTTTATTCTTCTCAGTTGGTATCTATTGGTGTTGTTGAAAAATACAGGAAAATTCAAAATCATTACAAAAACTTAGCATTAGATACATGTATTCGATTGAAATAAAGCAGGAATTGAACTGCAAGGACAGTGCATAAAGCTTACTGAAATTTATCTAATTCGGGAGAAAACGGATCAAAGTTTAAGCGAAAATGTTACTAAAAGATTGTGAACAAGCTGTGAGAATTTATACAAATAAAATTTTGCGGAACAGAGCCAAAAAGTTGGTTGAAAATGTGCAGAACTGAGATTCAAGTTTGGTGTTGGAAAATTTCAATTAGTGTAAAGTGCATTGCTTTAGTTTTGAGTACGATTTTAGAAAACATACAGTTCCCTACCAGTGACTAAATGCTTAAAAAACTTTTTGCCTAACGGTGATTCGGCCTTGCGGTAACAATTAAAGCAGTATCAAAGGTTTGCCTACTTGATTTTACCTATTCAACGGTGCTGGGTTTTACCCATTTGGGGTTGGAGCTGGATTTAACCCCATTTGGGGCTGGGCTGGATTTTACCCAGTTGGTTCTGGGGCTGGATTTTACCCACTTGGGGCTGGGGCTGGGTTTTATATACCCAGTTGGGGCTGGGGCTGGATTTTACCCAGTTGGGGCTGGGGCTGGGATTTATATACCCATTTGGGGCTGGGGCTGGATTTTACCCAGTTGGGGCTGGGGCTGGATTTTACCCAGTTGGGGCTGGGGCTGGGTTTTATATACCCATTTGGGGCTGGGGCTGGATTTTACCCAGTTGGGGCTGGGGCTGGATTTTACCCAGTTGGGGCTGGGGCTGGGTTTTATATACCCATTTGGGGCTGGGGCTGGATTTTACCCAGTTGGTTCTGGGGCTGGATTTTACCCAGTTGGGGCTGGGGCTGGGTTTTATATACCCATTTGGGGCTGGGGCTGGATTTTACCCAGTTGGGGCTGGGGCTGGATTTTACCCAGTTGGGGCTGGGGCTGGGTTTTATATACCCAGTTGGGGCTGGGGCTGGATTTTACCCAGTTGGGGCTGGGGCTGGGATTTATATACCCATTTGGGGCTGGGGCTGGATTTTACCCAGTTGGTGCTGGGGCTGGATTTTACCCAGTTGGGGCTGGGGCTAGGTTTTATATACCCAGTTGGGGCTGGGGCTGGATTTTACCCAGTTGGTGCTGGGGCTGGATTTTACCCAGTTGGGGCTGGGGCTAGGTTTTATATACCCAGTTGGGGCTGGGGCTGGATTTTACCAAGTTGGGGCTGGGGCTGGATTTTACCCAGTTGGGGCTGGGGCTGGGTTTTACCCAGTTGGGGCTGGGGCTGGGGCTGGATTTTACCCAGTTGGGGCTGGGGCTGGGTTTTACCCACTTGGGGCTGGGGCTGGAGCTGGGGCTGGGGCTGGATTTTACCCAGACCCCAAATAGCGCATATAGCACTCCCAAAAAGCGCTATAGCTCAATTAGCGAATATAGCACCTTCGATACTAAGGCCCTTTCACGCCGGGCCAAAACGCCAATTTTAGTCCAACTGCCACACGACTAAACCTAGCTTTAAAAATTAAGTAATGTGCAAATTTGAATTTTTTTTTATCGAAAAATAGTATTTTTTCAGCACTCGTTAAGATTTTTTATTGCGGCGCCAGCAGTCAGCTACATCAGACACAGCTAATGTTTGTTTGCGTTAGTGTAGGACGAGGACCCCTTGCGCAATCTCATCATGGAATACGAATACCGACAGTTATGCGTACATATGTCTTCGAAAGCAAGACACTGTATGTACTCTTGCTACATATCTTGAAAGTCAATTGTAAATTTTAACTCACCAAAGGCTGAATATGAAATTAGAATCGGGACGGAAAGTGGTGTCTCGGCTGGATTTCTGAAAAAGAATAAAACACAATAAAAAAGGGAACAAGACCAAAGAACAATATAGAGACATGGTGTGTATTAAGAGTATATATTAATACTTAGTAGGTACATCGGTTTCGCTCGTCACGCATCCGCAGATATAAACAAGCCCTCTAATGGGTACAACAGGCCGAGGGCGGTCCCAGGGAGGGGGAGCGACCGCTCGCCCTTCCCCCTCCCCCAATTTTTTCTGACAGAATTTATACACAAGGGTTCCTCCTCCCTTTGGTTTTCATCGAACAGTCGGAAAATTTGCTACGTTTCCAGTTGACCAAATTCGGTGAAAAAATCAAAAATTCTCCAAAATTCTCTGGCGGCTGCCGCCCCCAGACACCTGCACCTTACTGAAATAGACATTTTCTTACCTATACTTCACCAGAATGTACAGCTCTATAATGCATTGTGCCTATTGTAATTTTAAAAACCAGTTCAGCCTCTGGGGGCTGCCACCCGCAGACCCCTGCAACATATTGCTTGAGTTCCCTGACTTGAAAATAGAAAATTGGAAGATGCACACTCACACATTTAGAAACATGCAAGTAGCCAGTAATCCAGGGCTTCAAATATATACTAGCCACTTTTTTAAGCACCGGTAACCTTTAAACTACATAGACTCAACTCATTGCCTTTGATTTGGTTGCGACATTAGCAATAAAGCGTAAAACTTAAAAACCCTATTATAAAAAATGAAATAAAATTCTTTAGACCTACGCCTCCCCATCTTCCCGAAATCAAAGTCTGGGATCGCCACTGCCGCAGGCCCATTTCACCAGCGGATTAGGTAAACGGACTAAACTTTTAGCTCTAAAGCCCGGTTCATACTTGTCCTTAAGAACACAGGGACAGGGACAAGGACAATTTTTGCTCAGCTATTGTGCAACTTTGGCCAAATAGGTGCGTCTAACTTTTTGCATACGAGTTTTACCTGACCTGAACTTCTTTTGTTCAAAAAAGTGGCTCATTTGGCCATGTAGTTTTCTTGAAACTGCTTAAGGACAAATTGATAGGGACAAAGATAAGGACGAGTATGAACCGGGCTTTAGTTTAGCATCAGATACAACTAGTTAATAGATTAAATCATCGGACTAAACTAGCTAACTTTAGAGCAATTAAACTCAGCAGTTCACTGCTATATAGCCGCTTGTTTAAAACCGGTTCACCGGGTCAGGACAGGAACTCAAGATGTTCCTTGAGTTAAGCCCGGTTAATACCGATCTTTAAGACCACAGCGACAGGGACAAGGACAAATTTTGGATAGCTGCTGTGAAAAATTGGCAGAAGCGCTTCAACAAATTTTTAAATATACAATCCAGAAGCAACCTTTTGCAATCAAGAAGCTAGCTTGTCATGCGAAAAATTGGCGCTATTTCTTGGAATTGCTTAGGGACAATACGATAGGGACAAGGACAAGAACGAAGAACAGGCTGTTTTTTCGTTAAAAATTTTGCTTCGTCTAACCCACAGGCCCAAAATTTTTTGCATCATTTTGAAAAAAGTGCGCAGAGCGGTTATAGGCTAATATTACCCTCGCGCATGCTTAGGTAAGAATGATGTTTGGTTCTGCCGTGTCGTCCCCAAGTACGATTTGGAGGCTTTAAAAAATTTCTACAGTCCCGGCCATATCTAGGGTACCTATTTTCGCGTAAGCGAAGCTTTTTTCCCGGCTTCGAGATTATTTCTCGGTCGTAATTAATGACCTCTTTGAAACTTCCATCGCAGGTCAAGGGGTCAGCCTGCTAATGAACATAGGCGTAAATGCGCATGGTGTTTTTTCGATATGTGGACTGGGCCTGGCACACTAGCTGCAAATATTTTACAGCTTGCCTTCGTGCTAATTTGATGTTCGCAGAATTCTAGAAAGACGCTTTACATCTTCGCCTCGGGAGGAGGGGGGGGTTTTTCTGCCGGGACTGTATCTTGATTGTAAGCGAGTGACTTCAACTCTGGGACCTTATAACAATCGACCTGGCCGTGGTGTCTCAGAATCTAGAAAACGCTTTCCTTCCCCGTTCCAACTTTTCGTAAATCTGCCCGCTTAGCGACAGCTGCAGTAAGTACTTTATTCGCGTCAATGAGCAATTTGATTATTAGATATATAGTAGCTAGTTCTCTTGTACTCACTAAATGACAAATCGATAGGGATATTACTAAAGACTAAAACGATGAGACAAGGACGGGCATGAACAGGATTAGAGTAGGTATATACCTAAGCATCAATCCTAGCACCTGCAGGGCCGATACGCACGATTATCGCGCAACCGATTATCTTCGATTAGGACATAGGTATTAGATCAACACAAGGAATTAGCTTGCAGGGTACACAAGAACATAACTCAGACTAGTCTAGACTCCAAGTTTTAAGAATTAGAATTCATTCAGATAAATAATCCACTTAATTCCATTCAATGTATGGAATTCATTCAGATAATATAATCCACTTAATCCCATTCAATGTATGAAGGCAAACAAATTTAAAAAAAGTTTATTGACCAAACAAAGGATTACAACAATAAAAATGTACAAAGTCCAATACAAGTAACAAGTAACAACTACCCAAAATAAATTGCACACGAGGTCCAAGCGTTTTGCAATTTTTGGTCAGACTTTTAAAACTGAACTACAACTAAAAAAATCATACGTTAATAATACTATGAACATGAATTCAATTTCACCTACAAATATATTAAAATGTTGTTTGGCATCTAAATGGGTTCAAATTTATGGGTTTGTGTGTAAATTTTCATTAATTATTACGGGGATCTAAACTATCCTAAGCAAAATGATAAATATGTATAATAATTAGGATAAGAGCATACCAGTAGATCAAGTTATGTTTGTTAACACACTTATGGTTTAATTAACCAAAATTGGCTCAAATTTTAAAACTTTTCAATGTTTTTCATTAATTTCATTAAATCAGCACAGTAACTCACCCATTTAACGAAGTTTTAAACGTAACCTTTCAGCAGCACCGGTGGTGTAGTGGGTTAGCGTGAGGTTTCCTACATGAAACCAGAGGTACCCAGTTCGATTCTGGGCCGGTGCAATTTTTGAAATTTTTGTCTATTTTTATTCATAGTGCAAAAAAATTATCTTTGGCAATTCACAAGAAATGCGCCATCTGTTTCCAGCCAGTGGGCTTGCTCGAAATTAGCAGTTTATGTGTGCGATCAATGCTAATCACAGTATTTTAAACACTTATTTTTTCGTCAAATTTAAAACGTCGTCGATAAATACTAAGTGATATCATCTCACGTATTTTGACGAACTAGACGCACTAGACTTGTTGAACTAATAAAAAACATGACAAGAGCATCAAAACATCAAATTTCCGTTTTTAATACAAAATACATACATAGCTGTTCGCCTTCAAATTCAGTCAACCAAATTTTTACAAAATACTGGCTTACGCGCAGAGAGCAGAAAATTTATGAAACCAAACATTCTAACTCACAAATTTAACCAAAAAAACTGCGCTCACACTACAACAGCACCAAATAAATTCTTTGCTTACAGTCAATTATGACTAAAACCTCGCTAAAATTCAAATTATATAAAAAATTCAAAAATCACCCAATTTACTCAACTATATATTCAAGCCAAAAAAAGCAACCATATAAAGACAAGTCTCACACAAACCCACTCTTTTTAACCTCCCACCCCCGACACCTCGCTAGAAGGAATTCTAATTTTGAAATCAAACCCAATAATATGGCATCAATTTTCAACACAAAACTTTCCACAACTTCAAACAAAAATTAATCCACTATTCAAGCCAATAATACCCACCATACAAAACAAAAGGTCTCACTCAACAACCCCCCCCCCCCGGCCCCAATTTAATCCAATCTCCCCCAAATCACTTCCTCACAACGCCCCCCGCCGGCCCCCTTGTGACGGACGTCTTACGGACCGGCCAGGCCAGCCGAGCCGAGTCGAGTGGCAGCTTGGGCGCCTTGACCATGTCGCTACGGAGACAGTCTTCGATGATCTTCGGCGTCACACAGACCACATGCTGGCCTTTCCAGTACTTGGTCAGATTCATGGCCTGCAGGGTGCTTATGATATCTGGCTCTGCGATACCGGTGCGATCGCTGAAACAAAAAAAAACAGTAAAAAAACATTAAAAATCATAGTCGAAGTAAATTTTTTTCATACTGATTATATTTATCTATAATTTACTATAGAAAGATATTTACTATATTTACTATATTTACTATAGAAAGAAACGTACATTTGTCCAGCAGTGACAAAAAATATGACTTCTCGCTGTGTAGGAATTAAGTATGAATCGATCCAAGCAAAGCAAAGGGACTCTCTTGAGATTCAATTCTTCAAGGTCGGCCAAAAAAAGGTGGGCTCAGACCCCCTGAATCCTCCCCCCGGCAACACGCTCAGTAGTTTGAGTCAAACTTGCGTAATTAACAAATCAAAAAATTAACAAAAATTAACGAAAAAAAACAAAAATTAACAAAAATCAGATACCTAATTTCCCTGATGGTGATTGTGCCCCGGGTCTCTTTCAGCAGTTCCAGGATCACCCAGGCCCAGTAGGACCGATAGCTCAGCTTGCCCAGATCTGACAACGGTTTCTCTGGAGACCCGGTGACGCGTTCACGCTTAGATAGTTCATAGCCTGAAGCATTAACTCAGGGGGTTTCATTCACAAAGCCAATGCTACAATAGCCAGCCAAAGGCCCACAAAATTAAAGCATGGGTTACTATGGCATTGTTAGTGTGCTATAAGTGATTATACGCATGTTTGAACTGCAAGTGCACCTGCACGAGAGTTTCACACATGCGTATCAGTTACTTTTAGCACACCACCAGTGCTATATGTGACTTGTAAATCGATTCGAGTATAGCGTGCAGTAGAAGTAGACTGCACGCTGCTGCGAGCCGTATAAGTCTGGTTATTGCACTTTACTGTAACACTGAATCGAGTAGTTGCAAAAACTAAGTAGATTAACGGCATTATTTCATAACTTCCTCAATAAACTGTGAGTATGAATCGTGCCTCAAACGCATAAAAGAAGCCAAAAATAAGCAAACCATTAAAGATTAAAAAATCAAGGTAACAGTGTATGTCGCAAAAATACAAATAGAACCGGTGAATGCTTCTCAATACTTCCGAAACCAGACTTACTCAGCTGAATCAGCAATTTTCCGTATCCCTTTCGTTGAAACGGAGGCAAAATCAGAATACAAGCCAAATTATTGGAATCAGGAGAGTCCTTTTCCTAAAAATATTAACAGTCGATTAATTGATTAATTAAATTTACTGAATAATTAATCAATTATCAACATATAAATCAACATATAAATATGTATAGTTTGAAGTTTCAATCCATACAATTTTCCAACTATTCAGCTTTGAAATAAGTATGAAGTATTTGCAAAAATCAAAATTCTATGTTTGGGGCAACAGAGCCATTAGAATATCTCCGGAACTTTTTTCTCAGCATCTGTTCACAAACTCGGATTAAACTCAGCAACTGTTCACAAACTGTTTTTCTTAAACTCGGATTAACAGGATTAGATTAACTCAAATGATAACTCGACATATAATTACAGCATCTTTCTAAAATCTGCACGTTTATGCTAATAAAACACAGACAAGTAACTAACTGTATCTGATTTGACAAAAATTTCACATTGTTGCAAAAATTGGCTCTCCACTCCAAGTGCAAAATTAGTATACGACCAAATAAAAAGTCCAAACCGTTTTCGAAACGAAAAAACCTAGTTGCCGAAAAGGCCTAAAAACTGGTCTGAATAAGCATACATCATAACTGCCAAAATAAACTATAACAATCGTCAATAACTAAGTGCACGCTGGTAGATTCACAGCGTGCATTAGAATTTAGTTATTGCACTGCTGTACGCGTGCATATTAGTTATTGACATATTGCACTGTATTTTTCAAAACAGTCATAAAAGTACGTTATACCCCTTTGTATTGGAGTGCACTCAGCAACGATACACGCTGGCACGTGAAGCCCGTGTGCATGATGGATGCATTGTATGTATGCTTTATGCATAATATGCACATGCATAATCGTTCATGCACTTGGCGCTCCACATAACAGTGCGTGTGTAAAATACTGAGTGCACTCTTTATCGTGCTAGTAATTTTAATCGGACCCAACGGTTTAAAAATTATGCTGGAAAATGCCATTCCAAACCAGCTAATGTTGAGCGTGCATGTTAAATTCGTTTCGTGCAGTGGTAGTTTAAGAACGGAGTAAAACTAGGCCGCTGACTTATTTTAACTCGTGTAATACATTTATTCCGATATTACATTCCTATATCGCGGACTAAAATAAGTGCAGTCCGTTTAATCCGGTAAAGGACTTAAGCCCTAGGGTCAATTCCTAAGATGGATTAAACGTATTAGTGTAATTGGGTTAAATAAAGGGCAAAATTATTCACTTTCAATTTTCTTTTGAAGTTTAACCTACGACGTAAGCGAGCTTACAATTTCGAGTTAAGGATTACTAACGGACAAAAATGCTAAGCTCAGACAGTGTGGGATGGAAAATGAGACCAAACAGCTCATGACCTGAAGTTCACGCCTACAGTAAGGCGGCAAAAGGAATTTCTAGCTGAATAACTGAATGACGGACTTATTGCGCAACAACCCCACGCACACGTTAGAAAAGCTACACCAAAAACCGTAATAGTCAGTCAGTCTCAGTTGGATTTCGGCAGTTGGACGAACGTCACTGCGGTGCGGTATATTACTGTGTTACATTCATTTTGCGCTTATTAATGTTGCTGTAATTAGGCTCATCATGCTGCTCTGATGTTATTGTGCGACCGTTAATTAATATTAAAACTGCGGTAGACTTACGACAGTAGGATTTAGGCAGATAGCCTAGCTTCAAGCCCGGTTACATTAGATTAAAATTTGTTTTGCTAATAACTCATGACATCGTTTATTAATTCATACGAAATTTGCTATAGAATATTTGATTATTTGCAGCACCTCCCGCCTATGCACAAAATTTTACAAGTCTATTTCAACATCGAGACAAGTTATTAGGCAAAAAAATTTTATTCTAATCCGTTAAATCCATTTTAGGAATTGGCCCTTGGTTTCGTTCGCAACACAAGAAATCTCCGTCACTACCTTGGAGAAATATCCCACCACGTGTGCTCCCTCACGAGTCACTTCGCAGAGCACATAGAAGATAAAGGGCTCCACATCGAAATACAGCGTCTTGTGATCCAGAAAAAGTTTGGCAAACAAGCAAAGGTTTTGGCAATACAGCTGAAATCATAATAATTACAAGACATTCACAAAATAGTATTCTTTCAATTTTTTTCAAAACAATCATAATTAGAATTTTTTATGCATTGGTCAGATTGTAAAAAGATCCGTTTCAAAACAGAGTATAATACTGAATTCAATTTAATATTGGGCAACAAATAGATTATCGTTTTTTATAATATTATTTTTTACTACTATTATATAATATACAGAATTTGTGTTATTGCCACGGTTAATCCTCTTGGCCTTCTCAGGCTGAGGACAGCTCGAGTCGTTTCTGAGCGACACTGCAGCTGTGAGGACGGTAAAAAAATTATCATTTTACAATTTTATAGTTTTCTATGAGTGTTCTTTTTTATGATTTTCAAACAGCCATCTGACCTTGTGATCTTTTCCGTCGATTTCGTAGACAGATATATTTTCTTTACGATATATCTCATAGCCAGGCGGCTGACGCGCTTTGCATTCGCCCTAAAACACAAACACGTGAACATTCAGAAATTATTTAGTTTTTTTTATTTGAAATTTAGTTTTTTAATTTGAAACTTAGTGCACAGATAGGTAACTGGCTAACGATCGGCCCTGCTCATTTCTACTACAGGCGCTTGTATCTCATACTGTAATTAGATTGAGGTCTAAAACAGCATTATATACGAATCACTTTTTAGCCTTTTTCCGTTCGTTCCATTCTTTTATACCTTTTCACTACCACTCAAGTTTAAGATTTTCTTCATTTATCTACTATGCAAAATCATTCTGTTGTTAATTTTAGTGCCAATGTTTCGGCGTTATGTAATTGAGCAATAATAATAGTCTGTCAGTCTGCCATAACCAAAAAAGTTAGAGTCCAAGACTAATTCCAAAACTCAGAAACTAATCTACTAAACAATTTTCTGTTACAAATGGAAATGCAGGAGTAAAATATCGATCTCATCACAAATTTAAACCCAGATACCGAATGCGAAATCAAAAATTGTTTTGAAAACTGCTGACAACTACCCAATGACAAAAAAATTATTACTTATTATATATAATACAAAAAATGTTCCAGACCCCAAAAAACAGATCCGATCTCAAAATCTACAATCCTACTTCATCCTGACCGACTTAAAACTTACTAAAAACACACCATACTAAACCCATTTTATAGCCCAACCTACCAAATGGTATCGATAGGTTTTCATCAATCGCATATATTTCATGCAATATTCGCAGACAAACAATTTCGGCTGTTTCCCGTATTCGTCTGGGTAGGGACTGAAGTACCAGGTGTCAATCTCATACCGGCCAATCTGCACTTTGTTGATGTATTTCACTTTGGTTAGCTAAAAAATGCACGTGTCATTAGGTCTGAGTCTATTACATTACTGCTAAAAGTTAAAACCAAAAAACTAACTTTTTTCACGGAATGCCCCTGACACTGATACGCTCTGCGAGTTTCGTTTAGTCAGCCAGTCGTCGGGCACGCCCGGAACAGGAGAGCAACGCGCACGTGGCAGCCTCTTATTTTGATTTCCAATGTTTGCTAGTGAAGTGAACTCAGCCCTAGGCAGTGACAGGGGACTGAGAGGAAATAATTTATCCCCAAGTCGAGTGGCCTCAGGGCTAGCTAGCGCCTAAGAAATCAGCCGTCATACAAGTTGATAGTTAGTGTGCGTTTGGAGTCGTTGCTGGCATTTTTCTGCAGTCTGTGAAGTGTTTAATGTGGTGAATCAGGTTTGGCGCGATAGCGCCAAACCTATAATAGGACGCAAACACCATCAGTGCGACTTTTGAGAAAGCTTTCTTAAACATATCAAAAAAACGCGCGCATCAATAAAAACAAAACTTGGTACAAACATAGTCCTTATAAAGTTACACTTTTATTCAAAGTTTGGTGTAAATCGATACAGGGGGGGCGGAGATATTTTTAGATTACACATTGCATTTTGTGTCATGATCTTTTTTTTTTTTCTCGTCACATTTTCCGGAACATTGGCAGCATCTCCTGAGACAACCAATATATTATTGTGACCGCCTTGTTCCGCCATTCTGCAAGTAAGCTTTTTGAACTAAACTTTTGAGTTTTTGATGAGTTATCAATCAAATATCGATTTTTTGAACATTCTCAATGCATCAATTCACTCAAATGCTGTGCAGGTAGAGAATTTTCTTGAAGTCTTGATGGATTTGTAGGTTATTTAGTACGTAGATTTCAATTCCGGTGTTAGTTTTTTACAAAAATGTTGACCGGTTGCGCATGAATATTTCGGCGAAATTTGTTGTCAACAAAATATGCTGCAATATATTTACTTTACTTACTGTGCTATGCAAAGAACTATAATTTTTACATTATTGGTTGAAATTTCATATCCTAATTTGCTAATGGGCATCTGTAAGAGACTTGTAAACTTTTCACTTTTTCAGCTGATTTTGCCTTTTGGCTTTGGCCAATCAGATTGTAGCTCAAATGTGGACAATTTTTGGTTACATGTTTTCGAGTAAAATCATAGTTTTCATGCGTTCTTTCGCACATTTTTTCCAAAAACTGAAACATTTCCAAGTTAGCGGCCCAACCACAGTACAACTTGGATGGTTTTCAATGCTTTAAAGCAAATTTGTAGCCAGGATCAAGTTGGGGGAGGGGCCAACGGACCTTTTTGCCCAAATATTTTTGAAGTTGGTTACCGGGGGTAGGGGCGGCGGGGGGGGGGGTGATACGCGACCCAAAGGGGGATAATATTCAGTAGCCTACCCAGGATTTGATGTTGGGCGGGGCTATCCTGCCAACCTTTCTGGAATTTTAGTTATTTCGCCTAACGGGGTGGGGGGGGCGTTCGGCCTGTACTTTTGTTCAAAGATTTTGGTAAATTTAGAAAACCTAAAAAATGGACCAAAAACTTTTATTCATTGAATATCGAAAAGTAGGATCAAGTGCAGTTGGGGGGGATAGTGGACCTATTTTTTGGAGTAGAGCACCTCAAGTGAAGCATTTTTGTAATAAAACCCCTATCCACAAATGTGTATTTTTAAGCTACGACCTCTTGAAAATTGGGGGGGGGGTGTGGTTTGGGGGGGGGGTGGTTCCCCTGCTTTCATCAGTCCAGTGTCTTAAAGGCTTAAAGATTTAAAAGCCAAAAATGGCTGTAATTTTTGTTTTTGGGTAGTCTTGAGTGCGTTATGATGTTTAAAGATATCGTCAAGGCTTAGCTGGCTGGATTTTTCCTGAAAATTTAGATTTTTTAGTACCTAAGCCTGAGTCTAAGGCTAAGCCTGAATCTAAGCCTAAGCCTAAGCCCGATACTTAGCCTAAGCCCGATACAAAGCCTAAGCCCCATACTAAGCCTAAGCCCTAAGGCTAAGCCTAAGCCCCGTACTAAGCCTAAGCCCAAGCCTAAATTGAGGCCAGTGGCGTATTTAGGGGGGGTGTGTGCTGCAGCCCCACCCCCTTTGCGGTTTGAGCAGCACCTCCCTTAGAGAGGGTCGCAGCCATACGTGGGCAGCTAACTTAATTTTGGGGGGGAGGGGTGCCTAACCGTATTCCGACTCCATTTAAACACGTTTGGAGCGCAGAAAACCCCGGTCTCCGAAAAAAATTACAAAAACGTCCCTCACTGACTCACTGAGGGTTCAGATTTCGAGGGTTCATATCTCAAAAAATCCAAAAAATGAAATAGGGGTTCTTGCAGCAAAAATGCTTACCCCAAGTGCCCTACTCAAAAAAATAGGTACACTATTTTCCCCTCAACTGCATTTAACCCAGATAATGGATCTGAAGAGCACCTTGACGGAAGCATTTTTTGTAGTAAAACACTGGCATATTGTTAGTGGGGCGGGCTGGGGGGTGGCGCCCCCCCCCCCGTTTGGTCCGGAACCGGAGCCCCCCATTTTTGTCGCCCCACCATTTTGAGCACCCCCGCCCCCATAGCCCAAAATTTTTTTCCGGAAGGACGTTTCAACGAATTTTTAGCTGTAGCGATGTCGTGTTCGTCGGGTTTTTGAGTCATTTTTGGCTAAATTAGTATATATTAGCGTAGCTATCATAACGTATGAAAACGTTACATTTCACGTATAATAACCATTTTTTCCTGTAAAAATAGTGTTTTATCGTGAAATTGGTGCGCGCCGCCCCCATCCATGGGGGGGCTGCCCCCCCATCGCGCCCCGTTAAAATTTTGCCTAAAAATATGCCAGGTAACAGCTGTTCACAAATTCGGATATTTTGAGGTATGACCCCTTTAAAATCGCATTTTCAGTGTTTTTTGGAAGTGGACGTTGGCCAAATTTGAAGCCTATAGTCTATGTTTTTGGATAGTTTCGAGTGCGCTATGTAAGTATAGCTAGTATATATGCTAGTGCTATAGCGATTCTGCTAGCTGCAAAAAAAGTTTTGTAATTTTTAAAAGCCTGAACCGATTTACAAAATTTTTTCAGCATTTGGTACTAGTAGCATAGAAGTTATGTATTCCTTCAATGGTTGCAGCAGGTTTTCATTTGATTCAGCATTTTTACCTAAATCCAATTTTGCGAAAAAAATTTCGTGTAAAGTTTAATTTTTGGACAAAGTTTAATTTCCAGCTAAAGCTTACATCCTACAAACTTCTAACCTAGCCTATTCGAAAGAGCGTTCAATTTTGACCCCCTTAGGTGTAAAGATCATTAGTTGAAAAAATGCCGTTTCTCAGACTTATTCCACTCCTAAAAGTTTCAATAGAAATTCGCTCTAGATTTTTATTAAAATGGGCAGTTATTGGTCAGAAATCAGTTAGAAAAATTTTTTGATCCGTCTCCAATCGACCAAATTTGGCCTAAAAATCACGGGATCAATCAAAATCAATGGATGAATTTTTATTGAATTTTCGCACAATTTCCAGTTTGCCACCAAAAGTAGCAAACATTTAGGGTACCCCCCTCCCGTGGTAGGTCCTGCACTGCGAAGGGCGTAGTCGGGGGCGGGGGGTCGCGTGGGTCGCTACCCCTCTTCTTTTGGTCGAACCTGAAGAAAATGTCTACAAGGGTCCCCCCTTTGGTTTTTATCGCCCGGCCGAAAAAAATTTCTGATAGGTCTCCAATTGACCAAATTTGGCCTGAAATTCAAAAAATTCTCATTTTTTCCTGGGGGCTGCCGCCCCCAGACCCCTGCAACTTTGTGGCTTCCTATTCGTTGATATTATCTTTTATTAAAATCAATGCATGTCTGCAAGAGTACATTCTGCTGAACTTGCTTGTGTACTATATATACTGTCTGATATGATGTTCCCATCTTTTGTTTTACTTTTCATGTCAGTTGACAAGAAAAGTTTCAACTGTCTCCAGTTGACTAAATTATGTCCAAAAATCTCCATTTTTTTCCTGGGGGCTGCAGCCCCCAGACCGCAGCTCGAAACTATCCAAAAACATAGACTATAGGCTTCAAATTTGGCCGACGTCCACTCCAAAAAATGCGATTAAAGGGGTCATACCCTCAAAAAATCCAATTTGGGAACAGCTGTACCTGCGCTATTTTTCCAGGCAAAATTTTACCGGGGAGGTGAGGAGCAGCCCCCCCCCCAGGATGGGGGCGGCGCGCACCATCCAAAACACTATTTACAGGAAAAATGGTTCATTATACGGAAATGTAACGTTTTCATACGTATGATCCAGCTAGCTAATATATACTAATTAGCCAAAAAGACTCAAAAACCAGACACCAAATCCTACAGCTAAAAATTCGTGAAACGTTCGGAAAAAGATTTTGGGCTATGGGGCGGGGGTGCTCAAATGGTGGGGCGACCAAAATGGGGGGCTCCGGTTTCCGGACCAAACGGGGGGGGGGCGCCACCCCCCAGCCCGCCCCCACTAACAATATGCCAGTGTTTTACTACAAAAAATGCTTCCGTCCAGGTCCCCTTCAGATCCATTATCTGACTTAAATGCAGTTGAGGGGAAAATAGTGTACCTATTTTTTTTGAGCTAGGGCACTTGGGGTAAGCATGTTGCTGCAAGAGAGACCCCTATTTCATTTTTTGGATTTTTTGAGATATGAACCCTCGAAATCTGAACCCTCAGTGAGTCAGTGAGGGACGTTTTTGTAATTTTTTTCGGAGACCGGGGTTTTCTGCGCTCCAAACGTGTTTAAATGGAGTCGGAATACGGTTAGGCGCCCCTCCCCCAAAATCAGTAGCTGCCCACGTATGGCTGCGACCCTCTCTAAGGGAGGTGCTGCTCAAACCGCAAAGGGGGTGGGGCTGCAGCACACCCACCCCCCCCTAAATACGCCACTGGCCTCAATTTAGGCTTGGGCTTAGGCTTAGTACGGGGCTTAGGCTTAGCCTTAGGGCTTAGGCTTAGTAGGGGCTTAGGCTTTGTATCGGGCTTAGGCTGGGTCGGGCTTAGGCTTAGGCTAGATTCAGGCTTAGCCTTAGACTTTCAGGCTTAGGTACTAAAAAATCTAAATTTTCAGGAAAAATCCAGCCAGCTAAGCCTTGACGATATCTTAAACGTCATAACGCACTCAAGACTACCCAAAAACAAAAATTACAGCCATTTTTGGCTAAATAGTATACTAGCGAGCTACAAACGTAAAAACGTACACCGAAATAACCATCTCCTAAAAATAGTTATCGAAATGGCGCGCCCCCCCCCCCAGGGGCGCCCCCGCGCCGAAAACCTAAAAATACCAGAAGACACCACAAACATTAGTAGACCCCTTAAAAACCAAGTTTTGAAGGAAGTGGAAGCTATAGTTATGTTTTCAGAATAGTTTCGAGAGTGCGCTATGTAGTAAGCTAGTATGTGCTAGTGCTATAGCGATTCTGCACGCAAAAAAAGTTTTGTAATTTCTAAAAGCCTGAACCGATTTACAAAATTTTTTCAGCAGTTGACTGACTAAAGTTATGTATTCCTTCAATGGTTGCAGCAGGTTTTCATTTGATTCAGCATTTTTTACCTAAAATCCAAATTTTGCGAAAAAAATTTCGTGTAAAGTTTAATTTTTGGACAAAGTTTAATTTCCACTAAAGCTTACTATTACAAACTCTAACCTAGCCTATTCGAAAGAGCGTTCAATTTTGACCCCCTTAGGTGTAGGGAGACAAGATCATTAGTTGAAAAAATTTGATCGTTTCTCAGACTTATTCCACTCCTAAAAGTTTCAATAGAAATTCGCTCTAGATTTTTATTAAAATTGGCAGTTATTGGTCAGAAATCGGTTAGAAAAATTTTTTGATCCGTCTCTAATCGACCAAATTTGGCCTAAAAATCACAACATTCTCGAATTTATTTCCTGGGGGCTACCGCCCCCAGACCCCTGCACCTCTGTGGCTTACACACATATATATATATATATATATATATATATATATATATATATATATATATATATATATATATATATATATATACATATATATATATATATATATATATATATATATATATATATATATATATATATATATATATATATATATATATATATATATATATATATATATATATATATATATATATACATATATATATATATATCAGAGACAGACACGGAACGACCTAAAACTTATCGGAACCGGAACCGGAACCGGAACCGGAACCATATATATATATATATACATTTCTGAATGTTTGCGTGTGAAATGAATAAATGTTCATTTTTCAGACCGGGACTGCAGCAGCCCATAGCCTGTTGGAACCGTGAATCCTGGGCCTGATTTTGCTTGCTCGAGACATTGGCAGACTTGGTCTTAGAAACGGTTCATGCCGACCAACTATAAAGAGCCTTGGTGACGGCCGTCGCCATTGGATGGCGTCCCCGATAATTTTTTTGCGACTACTTGATAAGAAATTGTTGTACAAAGTTATATTATTTGTTATGAACTTTTGTTCTTTATCATGATCTGTTGTTACCGATTGTGTTTCAATGTAAATGCTGATATTGACAAACGTACGTGTATTGCCACTTGCCAGTGTACACTGTTTATTTACTGAAATAAACTAATGAATTCGTAACCAATCACCTGATTTTGCACTTACATTGTTACAATTGTAAGGTTTGTAAGCTGGTGCAACCACCTCCAGATGTTATTACTCGTATTACTACTGTGTGGGCGTGTAAGCATACATGTAACGGGGTCAAAATTTTGGGGGGCCTCTCTGGCCAAGGTTTGGGGATCGTCCCCCCCAGATCGACCAAAAATACCATAAATTTTGCGAAATTTTGTAAAATTTTCTCAAAAAAGTGCCCATTTTACTAAATTTTGCCCAAATTTTGGGGACGCTCCCCCCCGGCCCCTCGACTTTGGGGGTCCCCCCATTTCCCCCCTCATACATATATGGTATAAGTATATCTACCTGTTAGCATACTATTACCAAGAGTACATAATAGCGTCTCACTCTATATAGAAGAAGAGTGAGACACTCTCCAGCCTGCCTGTGTTATAGCACAGGCAGATGCGCTTGTCGTTTTCAGGCTACATGTTGACATTCTGTGCAACATGTGACTGGCCAATCAGCGCGTAGATTCTCTGCGTAACACACTTTAGTATATAATCGCTGATGCGTTGATAAGCATTAAGATAGGAATAAAAGCTTAATAACTCATTATTTATTCATAGTCTGCTTGCGAAAACATGAAAAAAGGTTTGCACATACCCTTAGGGATATTTTGGCAAACTTTGAGCGAAATTGATTGAGAAACATTTGAGATATAAACTTTTCTCAATTTCTTAAAAGTTTGTCAATTAATTTCGCTGAAAGTTTGCCAAAATATCCCCAAAGGTATTTGCAAACCTTTTTTAATGTTTTTGCAAGCAGAATATAAATGAATAATGAGTTCTTAACCTTTATCCCGATCCCGTTTTATGATTGGAGCACGTGCACAGGCGTCTGCCAATCAGAGAATATGAGCTCGCTTCTGATTGGCCAGTCACATGTTGCCCTGCGGAAAAAAGTCATAATAGGACGGCTGTGAATTTTTTAGCACTGTTAACTGTATCAGTTTCAGTAGATTTGAAAGTAAATATCAGTGGCAGGCAAATGATAGGTCTGTAGTCAGCGCGACTGAAGCGGAAAAATGAACTGCTAAAAGTGTGGGAACTAGAGGGAAGTGGTGTAAGAAATAGGCCGCTTTGCTGCGCCCTATTATTGCGGGCACCGTCGGCTTTCATTAGAAAAAGCTCTACTATAATAAACACCCAGTAGTCTTGTAATGTGTGTAGAATTGCAAGCCTAAGCATCGAAGTAGTTTAACAGTGGTAGGTGTCAGTTCCAGTTGATTTTGCAAAAAACTTACAAACAAGCTCAATCTTCGGCAAAATCTTCAGTAAGTATAACGCATACACTTTCAAGTACACAGGCCAGAACCCTGTTGGGTCAGTTGAAGTACACTTGCCTGATTCAGTTTTTTATAAAAAAGCGTCAGCAACTAAAACTGCAAAATCTCAGTCAAAAGGTTAATTACTGTACTCTGCAGCCATTGTTACTGAAGAAATTTTGGTTTTAGTACTTGGTCTGTTATTGTGTCACTTTTGAAGCAGGCGACACTGTACTGTGATAAGAAACGTTTTGTCCATTTTGGTCTTTACTTTTTACAGATGGGCAATAAAACATATGCAACTGTACATGTCGCTTCATATTTACAGCCGTGTATATATTTCTCAATCGGCTAAATTTGAATAATCGACTGACTCGGCAGAAATTTTAGCAAAAAATTCATCCAAATTCACAGTGTCATTTCGGCTTAACTCAGCCTGCGAGCCTTTAATGCTGGCCTACTATGGTCGATCGGTCAAATGTTGCCAGCCGGCCGATGTTTTTAACCGCTGGCGTCTGTCGGTTTGGCCGAAAATAAAACAAATAGTAATCCGTGGTGCCCGCAATAATAGGGCGCAGCAAAGCGGCCTATTTCTTACACCACTTCCCTCTAGTTCCCACACTTTTAGCAGTTCATTTTTCCGCTTCAGTCGCGCTGACTACAGACCTATCATTTGCCTGCCACTGATATTTACTTTCAAATCTACTGAAACTGATACAGTTAACAGTGCTAAAAAATTCACAGCCGTCCTATTATGACTTTTTCCGCAGGGCATTTTTCTTTTCTAGTATGATTATAGGGAATCAGAAACTTGGCAATTTGGCATTAAAAATTACACAGGTGAAAATTTTACACAGTTGACAAAACGGACAAGTTTACACAGGTATATACATAAAACGGTAAAAATTTCAAGTCGTAAAATTTCGATTTAAAGATGAAAATTGAGATCATATTAATGTCAGTCTCATGCTCTTACGTATCCTATACTTCAATAATCAAACGTTTGTGCTTCCTTTACCTGCCAGAATATAAACCAGCAGAAAAAAATATGTCCAGCTGCATGAACTAAAAATAGCTATCAAATGACAATTAGCGGCATTGGCAGTCAATTTTTAGCCCAGAGATTGAGGACTAAGCTTTAAGCATGTTTTTAACCCGCTTAGTCGGACTAAACTATTTCCCACTGCAGGTTTAAGGTTTAAGGTTTATGGTTTAAGGTTTAAGAGTTAAGGTTTGAGGTTTAACGTTTCATTCACACTGGCAGATTAAGGTTTAACAATACATGAATATTGTATATTCAATGGCTTGATGCAGAAGCTTCGCCTACCCACAGCTATTGGCTGAATCCTTAAACCTTAAACCAAAAGTTGAAATTTTTCAAAATCGTTAAGGCCCGGTTCACACAGACGTACTTTTTACTTTTTACTTTTTACTTTTGGGCCAAAAGTAAAAATTTCAGTTCATACAGACCGTACTTTTTACTTTTTACTTTTTACTTTTGGCCAAAAGTAAAAGTAGAAACGCGTTCTACTTTTTACTTTTTACTTTTGCAATCTAGCCAATCAGAATGTCTAAAGCCCGGTTCACACAGTTTTACTTTTTACTTTTTCCTTTTTCCTTTATACTTTTTACTTTTGACTTTATACGTTTTACTTTTGCAAACGTGTTCACACAGGCTTACTTTTTACTTAAGGAAGATTGCATTCAATTGGCTGGCTTTGGTGCACTTGTCTGTCACAATGCAAATCTAACCAATAATAATGAAGCTAAATAGGCGGAGCTTCTCTCAGAGCATTTTGATTGGCTAGATTGCAAAAGTAAAAAGTAAAAAGTAGAACGCGTTTCTACTTTTACTTTTGGCCAAAAGTAAAAAGTGTAAAAAGTAAAAAGTACGTTCTGTATGAACCGAAATTTTTACTTTTGGCCCAAAAGTAAAAAGTAAAAAGTAAAAAGTACGTCTGTGTGAACCGGGCCTAACAGAAGCTCCGCCTAGTGGGCGTCAGTGTCATTGGTTGGATTTGCTTTTTGACATACAACTGCGCCAAAGTCAGCCAATTGAATGCGATATTTCTTAAGTAAAATGTAAGCCTGTGTGAACACTTTTGCAAAAGTAAAAAGTATAAAGTAAAAAGTAAAAAGTATAAAGGCAAAAGTAAAAAGTAAAAAGTAAGTCTGTGTGAACCGGGCCTAAACCTTAAAACTTAAAACTTAAACCTTTGCAGTGGGAATGTGCAATATGCTCAAATCATGTTCTACGTAAACCTTAAACTTTAAACCTTCACGTGGAAGCGGGCATAAGTCTATTGAGTGGAATTCATAAAGGTGGTTTTGTTTTGTTCGTGAGCTTTGTTGTGTTGTGGTTTTAAATGCGTGTATGATGTTTTTTTACCGCTACCGTTTTTTAATGCAGTTAACGCCAAGAACCCCAAAATCAAGACTGGACTATCAATTAAACTCGGCTACCAGCTTTCTTTGTCTTACAATGGAAATGAAACGGCATACTCAATTAATTATACTCACAGCCGTATAGTACAATTTATACGTTCAGCGGTTACGAAGTAATCACGCCACATCATGATCAACGGCATTAGTGGCGTGATTATTTCGTAATTTTGCCGGCTGCACGAACAACGGCTGTGAGTAAAAACCTACTCTAAACCATTAGAAAGGTGAAAAAGCACAATTTTCAACAGTATAAGATAGCACAAGAAGGTGGCATCTTAATATATGTTAAAATGCGTCTAGTAGGTTTTAAACGTCATAATAGGACTAAGAAAATTTTATGAGTAGGCGCTAATTAATAACTGAAACCCGTGATCGGACATGTTTTCGGAAGGCAAACTCTAATTCGCTTTATCGGCTTAGAATCGTACCTGCAGCCTACTTAATCTCATAAAATCCATCATCTGTGCAGTTTAGTACAAATGTAAGCAAAATAAAACAAGAACAGCCATAAAAACCAAATATTACGCAGTCTAGATTATATATGTAGATTTCTGAGGAAATCTGAGGGAGGGTAAAGGTCGGCGCAACAGATCTGGGGGAGGGTGAAAAATGGATAAAAGGGTGAAGATCCCGTCCGGAGGGTAAGAAGAACTCACATTCCTCACCTTTCCATAACTATTTGACGTAATCGTATTGACGTTTTCTTGAGTAGGCTGTCGCAGACACAATTAAATGAAAAGGTTTGAAAGGCCGCAGAATACATTTTGTTAATTAATAGTCAATCAGTTAGCGCTAGTCATAGGTGGTAAATAGCACCCAAATGCTTACACCCATACTATGAGCTTTACGTACGTCTTGCAAATAGAAATTTTATTAAGCATTTTTTTCATTCTTTTCATTAAGTAGCGTATTATTACTGTATTTATGCTCAGGATACTCTAGTGATCATAGGACACCACTGGGAGAGTGACAGAAAACGCTTTACAAATTTCACTATTA